>BQNB010041995.1:4021-46407 GCA_026074375.1 Tanacetum coccineum
GTCCTAAAGATAAATGCTAAATAAAAATTGATGCATTATCTGTATCAACCCATACAAAACAATTTACCTACTTTGACCCTTGCTCAACTTGCCCATTTTGACACCATCCAAGGAATAGTCAATGTCAAGTCAAACTTCAGAATAAAGTAGTCTAATGGTCAACATTGTTTGTCTGTTTGATGATGGGATAAAACCATGGCCAGACATGGAGTATTCCCAGAATAGCCAGAAGTTGCAAACTTCATTTGACAATATTCCCAAAATAGCCAGAAGTTGCAAACTTCATTTGACAGTATTCCCAAAATAGCCAGAAGTTGCAAACTTCATTTGACAACAATCTCTAAGGCCAACAGATATAAGTCGCTACAAAATTACATTTCCATGCATAATAAGTACAGGTAACAGAGGTTGCTACAAAGTTATTACTCATTAGTAACTAAAACTTAAGTAAACATAAGTCTCGAACAACTCTGCCATTGCTATAAACTGGCAAAATACAATCAGAAGAATATCAAAATCCTCGAGACATTTGAAGATCATCAATTGCTTCCACCAATTCAGCACGACCTGAAGCCACCTCGGATTCCTAAACAGCCAATATAACGACATCCAAAGCCTCATCGGCACCGGGATCAGCCACGGTGCCGAGACCCGTCGCCTCATGTAGTTCATTACTTATAAGGCCTAATTAGTTAGGAACAACATCTGTTAAAACCCAAAAGAGCTTCTTTTATAGTACATTTTACTTACATTAAGTCACTAGTGATTAGTATTCATAACTATTTTGATACTACTGTTTAGTATCAAATTATTGTTAAGCATGTCATATTTACAAATGATCATTTATTATGCAGATTGACACGTTAGTGGTAACTAACACATTTATATTAACACATCAACAATTTAACGAAAGTGACTATTTATGAATGTTGTAACTATGTCTTATCAGGAGTATAACCAAAGTGACTCGACGACAATTGACATTATAGTATCTATCATTTACAACATTTTAATTTAAATTATAGGAGCTAAAACTGTCATAAATTGACTCAAAAAAGTTCTATACCCGGCTTAGTTGAGTGTGCACAATAGACAGGTCCATGTGCCACAAATGACTGGTTTATGTCACTAATATATTTAACAGATTAGCTCTTTAAAATCAGCACCCAAACAACATAACAATCAGTAAAAAACATATACATGGCATACATCACTTTAGCTCAGTAACAACAACATACTCCTATAAAGTAACTAAAAACATAATTAACATACATTGAAGAGTTGTAATAACAACATTTGAAAACAAAAACTGACCTGGATTGTTCAATAGTTGTCGTTGATGGTGCTCAATATCATCCTTCATAAAATTCCACGTTTCATTCAGAACTTCGAGTATAGCTTGAACCTGAATTATAGCAAAAATGCTCTTTACAACCAATGATTATCTGACTGGTGTTACAAAAAAATTGTATATAAACCTTAACTTTGGACTTACCATTTTACTAACGTTACTTCCAAAACAAAAAACTCTTGACATGCTACTTTGACATATAATTAACCACGTATTTTTATTCATATAAGCAAATACTTCTAACTATATATGTTGTAATTATTATAATTGGCCCATAAACAAAATTATGGATGTGTGTTTTTTTAATGGTTGTTTGGATACATTAATAATGAAAATACGAAACCGCGGCTATCCTTAATGAGCTTTACCAAAACTATGTTGTATTAACTCATAGCTATGATACCTGTATGAACTTCTTTTCAATTGAACAAATAAAACACTGCTGCAAAGATTGCTTATTTCGAACGATGTAATTTCACTCATAAAGAATCAGACGTGACTATATGCAAACACGATGGACTAATTATCTATTGACTTCAAATAAAGTTACAAAATACCTGAGTTAACCAAAGCCAATCAAGGATTTTCTCCTCTCTTGAGACCAACTACTATCTTAGAATCACCCATGTCGTTGCGAGACCAATCTAAGATTTTCTCCTCTCAATAAAAAATAAACCCATATCAAAGAAACCCCATCCAATATATCATACTTACAAACCTCTTAAATCAATGTAAAAATTATATAAAATTATTAAAAATGGTCTAAAGTCCACAACTTTCTACAAATATCGTATAGAAAAAATATTATATCAAACTCATATAAGAAATGAAACAAAATCTTAAACCAACAATTAAAATTATAAAGAAAAAATGATATAAAAATTTAATAAAAGTTACCTGTACATGAAGATAATCCTATTACGCCTAAGCATCTTGTTACACAAAAAACAATTATCTAAGAAATGAGGTTGTGGTTCTTCAAATCTAGATTGCAATCATAGAAATCCATGAACTCGGGTGTTTGGGAGGGCTTATTGAACTTGCTTATGTTCTGTCTGCAGTAAGAAAAAGCAAATAATTGCGTGTAACAAAATGTAATGCAGCATGCAGTGTTTGGATTTGCTTATGCTATACAAAACTCAGTAATTATTAGAACTTAAGTGAGTAGTACGTATGTGGGAGTGGGAACCAAGTGAGTAGCAACAAGCCAATAATCACCTGAATAAAGTTGGTTTACTTTGATATGCTTGATTCACAACTACCCATTATAAATTGGAATGCTCGCTTCTCTAGTTCTTGAATCTTGATCTCGTATTTGCTAGTGCTTTAATTCGACACTACAACCTACAACAGCCATGTGACATAGAATGATTATATGATAAAAGTCATAAAACTAAGTTCAAGGTAGAGTGTGTCTCACCTCTCCAAGTTTTTTGCTCACTTGTTGGGCTCATAGATTATAACCGATGTTTCTAGCTTAGATGACCCTTGTGGCTGGAGTAAAAGCATCATGATTTTTTTTAGGAGTTATGTTTCTTAGTTGTTCCTAGATTTTGCTTATACACGATGTTATTTGTCATAATACTCGGCTTATCGTGATCATCACTTATAACTGACTGCACGAAATTGTTTACAAAAAAACAAATAAAAAACAAATATGCGTGACTCTGAGACAAGCTATTATGCCCGAACAAAACATAATCTCGTTCGAAAAAACACACCATATAAGAAATGCTTACTCGAGCTCCAGCACCGATTGATCCCCCATATCACTTTTAGCACACTTTCATCCAAATAAAAAACTTAAAAAACCATATTGATACAAACAAAACTAAATTTCAGACATAAAAGTAAACACGCAAGGAGAATAAGTAAACATTTTCACCATTGGGCTCCACGCTACTTGATCCTACGTACTCATAAATTGAAACATGACATAACATACCCTTCGCAATAAAAAGACACACCTGCATCGAATGGTGTCTAAAGAACAAAAATATAACATTTAAATGTAACAATTAGTAGCAAAAACAAAATTTTAAAATAACTTAATAAAATTGGTGAAACCCGTTTTCACCTTGAACATCAACATCAACCAATCCTTCATCACCACTGGCGCAAAACATTGTACAAAAACTTTGAAATCAAAACTTCAAGGTCCATAGATTGTGTCGCTTTCATTAAGTAATAAAAAACTTCCCTTCAAGCATTTCATCGAACACCTGCTATGCAAAGATAACAATTTGTCAAGAATGCAAACTAATCAAAACAAATGTAAAAATCAACCAATAAAATGATCAAGGCTCACTTTGGAAGTTGAATATTAATTAAGCTTCTGATGTATGTACCTGATGTTGGTCTCACTTTTTATGGTGTGTTGCTCCTTTGGTTTTCTTGTAACGAAAGATGATAGGATGTTTTATGGTGTGTTGCTCTTTTGGTTTTCTTGTAACCGAAAGCTATAATGACTGTTAGGGATGATGTGATGAATTGCATTCATGGCAACACATATTCAATTAGAGGGAACTGGAGAGCCGAATCATCTATGGGTTTTAATGTGCCAAATTCATTAACACTGCACATTGAATATCCAAAAACTAGATCTTTTATAATATAAGGATGAGTTTTTATATAGTAATAAATTGAATTATTAAATGATAATTAGTTTTAAAGTATATTCACATGAATATATGTTTAATGTTAATACGTTACACAATACATCCAACTATAAATAAGACTTAGATTTAAGTTTTTTTCATTTATTAGTGTACTCAAACGATATGGATAGTGCTTATGTTCACGAACAAAACAATATCCATTGGTGCCTATGTGAGGGTAAGAATCTTAACCATGTATTTTACATTATTAAGATGTGGATTTCTAATAATAAAGACAAGCATATTAAATTATTACTTACTTACTCTTCCTCTGGTAAAGTCCACACCTACAAACCACCTCCGCCACTATGACCACATCCTCTGTTTCATCTCGCATGGTAGTATTTCTATTTATTATTAGTTTTAATTCCTTCAATTTATGTGTCAATTAATAAATCATATACTAATAAATTAGGTATTAAGCAAAATTGCAACGGATAGACTTGAAAAGGAACTAACAAAGTGTCAGATCAATCCTCCTTTTAATTTCACTCACCGTGTCATTGATAATCTCCAACGGTTCTTCTTTCATTTCTCTTTTTTATTTAAATAATTTGAATCAATAGATCAGTTAGAAATTTATTGATCTAGGGTTTTATATTGTTAAAAAGGTGGGTGATTAGAGATCAAGGAACCATTTACGCTACCCGAGAATTATCCTATGAAAGCTCCTCAGGTTGACTATGATAATTATTTAATTTAGAATGTTATTGATGTTGTGTTGTTTGGTAATGATTTTTTTATGGAATTGTGTAGGTGATATTTTTGAACCCGGTACCGCTTCATCCTTATATTTATAGCAACAAGCATATTTATTTAGTTAAGGAACGATATGACGCAACTTTTGAGTCATAAACTAGAAGAAGATTGCATTTTGTTCATGCACAAGCTTAATGTGGAATTAAACAAAGACTGATAGATGATACATCGCCTCACATACATGAAAGTGTTCAAAGGATGAATGTTAAACAATCAGTAGGACCGTGGGAATCATGTACAAATGATTATATCAAGTGTTTATTTTTCTTTTGAAATGACATGTTTCATATTTGAATAGTTTATTACAATCTCCATGTTTTGAATAGTTTTTAATGGTTAGTCATATTTACATAGTGACTATATATTATTTTGTTATCCGTGTTATTTTTTTACGTTTAAATTACAAGTCAAAATTACTTTATTCAATATCTAAAGATACACTTGCATCCTTAATTCCTTACCATTATATATTCTATTTTACAAACACATGTGACATGATATAGAAATCACGTAAACAAATTTGACTCGGGTTAAAAGTGATTGTAAGTTACGAATTTTATTATCGTGAAAGATGAATAGTTTTGCAATACGTATACTTTTGTCTTCATAAAATTCCAAATATGTTTAAATTAATTCTCATCATTATCTCAACATTTTTGGCCGAGCATGTGTGTGAGTAGCGCACATGTATTAAGTTATATGATGCTTCACATAAGTAAAAGTTTAAATTTTCTCAAAAAACAAGCTCGGTGCAACGCACGTGTATGAACGCCTCGTATATCAAAATGGGAACACACATTATTATGGTATGTCAATAAATACATGAGTTTGTATATACATACGAATGACCCATGTTATTTCTCTATATGAGATTAAGTAAGATGATATGTAAAAGAATTTTTTTAATAATGTCATTCAATTACGACTAATGTTGTACCTCTTTATAAGTTTAACATGCATGTGCACGGCTAACTAACTATTACAGTAACAAGAATATAACTATCAAAACGAAGGAACGGGCCAATGGATTACTATGAGGTGAAAATAAGTACACAAGATTACACAAGTAGCATCGACGCATGTAATTACCCTTTAAAGTTTTAAAAAAGCTTATCTTATAAAACATGATAACAATAATTAAATTTAAACAGATTCAACTTAAACATCATGTCAATTAAATAAAGTCAGATACTTCACCCAACAATAATACACATATGTGTAAATTACACCGTTGGTCCCCATAGTCAGCCTCGTTTACCCGTTCAGTCCTCCGTTTTGAAAATCGATAGAAATGGTCATTTTGATACGTGTTTGGTCTTAAAGGATGAACAGTCGTTAAGTCTCTTCGTTAGTAATAAGTATTATGGTAATTTCGCATAAAAAATTACTTGCATAGTTGGTCCCTTGTACATGTTCTTATTTTCACATGTTATCTTTTATTACTTTCTCTTATATCTTTTCAGATATTTACCAACTTCACACAAACGAAAATATAAGAGATGCAGTTCTTTATACCTAATAACAAAACCAATACAATCTCTAATTCTTTTTCTCTTTTCTTTCTTTTTCTTAAATAACATTACTGGTGAAGAACACATCACACAAAGAAATACAACCTCTAAGGGCATGCTTTGTTGAGTGTATTAGGGGGTGAGGAATGGTAATGATAATCATTAATAATGGTTAGTTTAGTATAAAGGAAATGAGCATTACCCTAAACAAGGCAATGAGCCATTACACTACAAATTGGGGGTTATGGTTTTCATTACTCTTGTAACTTCCAACTACCCATCTAGAAAATGTTTATCATATATAAATTAATAATATACACGTCTTGATATTTTTAACTATTATGAAAACATGTCTACGTAGTCGTTAAAATATACAGTATATTTTATAATTTGTAGTTTCGTATGGTAGCTACTAGTGTTTGCCAATTATTTGATCTTTTATGATGTGTGTTGTAATAAAATTAACACATGCAATGATCATGTAAATTTATGTAAGCTATAAAAAACATGTTAATGATACTTGAATGTCTTTTAAATAATTATTTAATGAAAGTTTTTTTTTAATTTGTTGTTTTTTAATCTAGAAAAAAAAAAGATATAAAAAATAAACATTATCACCTATAACATTTTAACCATGCAACTAATGCAATGATAACCTTTTATTATATTCTTTAGCATACTCTTTCTTTTTCCTTTTCCTATTCCCTTATTTGAACCAAGCACCCCTAAATTCTTTCTCTCTTCTCAGCAACAACCACTCAACAAACGGCTACCAACACCCGCCACCGACCACCGCTCTACCGCCTTCCACATCACCCACTACCGCCATCACAACCTCCTCCTTCTCTCTTTTTCACCCCAGCATCTCAAAACACACACATCACCACCCCACCGTCGTCTTCACTATCTTCCCTCCACCATCACCCAAACCCCCATGACCATCGAGACGAATCACGAAGACCAACGATCATCAAACCGAGACTTCCTACTTTTTTTTAACTTCATCAATCAATAAGTAACCATGGCCTCTCAAACCGACACGGTGGTGCCGGCGGAAGGTGTTTGTGGTGGACCCGGGTACAAATTAAAAAAACGACCATCGATCTTGGACCTTAGAACGGCCGTGCCAGGCGAAGCTTTGGAGGCTGGAGGTGTCATTGGTCGTGGAGCAACAATTGTTATGGTTGCATAAGTTACAACTATCGCTTTAGACAAGAAACTGAAGCAACACATACATGGATTGTATAACATATTGTAAGGTTATTCAACTTATGCTATTAATGACGCCAATAAAACGTAGGAGAATTAAAAGGGGGTTTGCCTTGATTCTTTTTGGCGAATAACCTTACGATTAGCTTTTAGGAATAACCTTGGCAGAAGGGAGTTCGGTGGAAATAAAAGAAGGCGGACAACTTATTGACACTGTCGCCGTTGTTTTTGTTGCCGGAGTTATCACCGGCGGTTGCAGTGGGGTGGTTTGAGACGTGATGAAAACCCAGCTATTTATGGTTGCTGGAGATGTGCTCGTAAGTTGTCTGTGGCGAAGATGAAAGATATGTTTTGGTTTTAGAGATTTAAAGGTTTTACTTTAGTTGAAACATAGTCTATAGAGTCCCTGTGATCGTTGGGTCAAACTTTACATGCACCCTTTTGGTTCTGTGTGCATTCGTCGTCCCATCTTGGTTCCTAGGATCAAGGTCGTCTTCAAATCAGGGTCATAACCATGTCCACTTGAAGCAAAATAAAGAAGATTACGATTACTAGTTGCTATGATATGTTAAGAGACAAATATAGCATGACAAGTTTGACTTTTAATCAAGTGAGACTTTTTAACCAAATGTTGTTTGTTTAGGCTTAACTTTTAAAATAAGCCTGCTTATAAAATAATGTTTGGCGAAATGGGCTGGGGGCTAGGGATGGGGCTTGTGTTGGGGCTGAGGCTGTGGCTTATATTTTAAGCCAAAATTAAAATTTATATTTTTTTAAACTTGTTTGGCAAATGGATTGGGGCTGAGGCTTATTATTGCAAAATTACTAAAAAGGATGTAATTAAATAAAAATTTTGTATATGTTAGATATTTTTTTTGGTATATAAGTAATTTTGGTTCAAAAGCCCAGGGCTAAAGTTTTTAGCCCTTATTATGAGGCTTATATTATAAGCTGGCTTATTTTAAAAGCCCCTTCATAAGCCCGCGTGACAAACGAGACTTATTTTATAAGCCGGTTTATTTTAAAAGCCTAAACCCCCATAAGCCCTAAACAAACACACCCTAAGGGCTAAAAACTTTAGCGCTGGGCTTTTGAACCAAAATTACTTATATGCCCAAAAAAATATCTAACATATACAAAATTTTTATTTAATTACGTCATTTTTAGTAATTTTGCAATAATAAGCCCCAACCCTAGCCCATTTGCTAAACAAGTTTAAAAAAATATAAATTTTAATTTTGGCTTAAAATATAAGCCACAGCCTCAACCCCAGCCCCAACACAAGCCCCGGCCCCAGCCCATTTCGCCACACATACCTATATTTTTGTTAGTCTGAGACGTTGTAAGCAAACAAGCTAACTCATGCGTGGAGGTTAAAAACGAGTGATACGTGGAGAGTTAAGAAACTAAGGGCCAGTTTGGTTTGTTGATAGGTTTAGGTTTAGGATTTAGATTTGGATTTGAATATAGATTAGGATTTGGATATGGATTTAATATAGGTGAAAGAAAATAATTTTATATTTTAAAAATATAAAAATAATAATAAAATAAATCTATTATTTTAATTTTGTAAAAGTTAGAAAACCAAAACTTATGAACGAGAGTTGCAGACGTAAGTGCAAAGTCAACAAAAACAAAAATTATGCCACAAGTCAAAAGTTATGTCAGAAAAAGAAAGGGTGCAAGTATCTTTCGTAAAAAACCCTTGTGAAGGGGTATCAGATACTATTTTGTAACTCAAGAATTCACATCAAACAACAATTATTTCTATGAGACCATTTCCCAAAAGCAAAACTCCTGTAACAAACGGACCCTAGTAACAAACGGACCCTAATAGAAGCGTTCTTATCTATTAGGTAGATAATGTACAGTATTTATTTTCAATTTGGGAAAAAAATGGTGACAAATTATTACGGAAAAAGAATGAAAAAAATAGCAATTGTGTAATGAAAAAAACAAACGGTGACTAATTATTAGAGTATGAAAAAGACAAAGAAAACAAACAACAATAGTGTAATGAAAAAAAACAGTGACTAATTATTATAGAAAAAGAAAAGAAAAAAAACCTTAAGGACCAATGGTGTAAGTGAAAAAAGACAAAAAAATGCCAAAGTAAATGTTACCGTTTTGAATTATGAGTAAGGGAGCAATGGTGAAATAATGAAAAATTATAATTTACATATATGCCCATGGTTGAAAAGTCAAACTAACGCCAGGTACGTATAACAGGGCTCGAGGGACCAAACGGGTAACAAAAATCAACTTTAAGGATTAACGACATCGACCCCTGTTATCTAGGGACTGAATCTGCAATCGGGCCTAAGTGCAGGGATGAACTGTGTAGTTTACCCTATATATATATACTCCCTCCGTCTCAAAATTATAGTCCACCGACAAAAAACACGCAGATTAAGAAAAACATCATCATTACAACTTTCTATCTTACTTTTTGCACAATGACAGTTTTACCCTTAAATAATTAATTTATAACCTTTTTAAAGTTTGTAATTATTACCTCATAATATAGTAAACTTAATCTAACTTTCCTATCTATTTTTTAAAGTGGATAATTAATTTATGACAACTATAAAAGAAAATGTGGACTATAATTTTGAGATGAAGAGAGTAGATATACAATATCACATGATGAATTTTTTGTGAAAAACTCGCGCGTATACATGTTTCTTTGTTCTTTTCGAGTCAGTCGCTTTGTAGCGCTTAGGTAGGACTTATGTTTCCGCTTATATGTCAATTTTTATTTCTTTTGGGTCCCATCCTCTTTTAATTATCTTGATTATCGAGATGGGACGTCTTGTTTTGTTCTTTTGTTTTTTTCAAGGTTCTTAATAAATATGTTGCCTTTCTAAAAAAACATGTAACTATATAAGTATAAATTAAATAATTTTTGATTTAAAACTATTTCACATTTAACATCCCATGTATACCCTGGTTTAAAAACTAGTTTCATCTAAACCAAATACTATAAATAGCAATATAAAGAAATCAGAAACATTTTATAACTTGTGCCAAATTAAAGAAGACATGTGGGCCGAATCACTTATTGCCAAAGTGATAAATGGGCATGACATGTGAACAATTAATTACAACCCATTACCACCCCAAATAAACAACTAGATTTCAAAACTTCGTTATTAGTTTAATTACCCTCATTTGTTCAATGCACAAAATAGAAGTTTTATTACCCTCCATTATTTTCTCTACCATCAACCAAAATTTCAATTTATTTCTGGAATCCACAAAATGATAGAACCTTTCTATCAATTTCTTTCTAAAGTGTCTCGAGTCTTTCCTAACTAACTCCGGTCTTGAATCCAAAAGTTTCTTCTCTTTTTCATGTATTCCATAATTCCTATAGAAGAGAAAAATACCTCCTATATGAAACACACTAGGAGATAAAGAAGGTCCCATTCGAAACGATCCTTCCGTTGAACACAACATGGACGATTTTTCAAAAGAAAACTCAAATTCTGGGGTATATGGCGCGGTCTTTAATTTAACCACAACTATTATTGGGGCTGGAATCATGGCATTACCCGCGACAATGAAAGTCTTAGGTTTAATCGCGGGTATTATCTTGATTTGTGTAATGGGCATCATAACAGAAGTTAGTGTTGAAATGCTTGTTAGATTTACCGCTCAATGTGGAGCCACATCATACGGTGAAGTTGTGCAGCACGCATTAGGTACACCAGCAAGAATTATATCCGAAATTTTTATAGTTATGAACAATGCGGGTATTTTGGTGGTTTATATGATTATTGTTGGTGATGTGATGTCGGGTTCAGAGGGACACGAAGGCGTTTTGGAACAATGGTTTGGTAACGGGTTTTGGGACAATAGAAAACTTGTGATGTTGATAGTATTAATCATTTTCCTTGCACCACTTTGTGTATTGGATAGAATTGAAGCATTGAGTATGTCATCAGCTGCTTCGGTTGTCCTAGCAATTCTTTTTGTGACTATTACTTGTGTTGTCGCATTTATAATGTTGGTCGAAGGGAAACTCGCATCTCCTAGACTAATGCCAGATTTTACTTCAAAACAAGCGATTCTTGATCTTCTAGTTGTAATCCCCATTATGTCAAACGCATACGTTTGTCATTTCAATATTCAACCAATTTACAATGAACTCGAAGGTCCTTCCCCTCAAAAAATGAATAAAATTGGTCGAATAACAATCGTTATTTGTGTCACAATCTATTGGTTAACCGCGGCATCAGGTTATCTTTTATTTGGGGATAATACCGAAGCCGATATACTTACAAATTTTGATAAGCCTTTAGGGATTCGGTTTAGTACATCTTTAAATTTCATCGTTCGTGTGGGTTATATTTTCCACTTGATTCTTGTGTTTCCTGTTATTCATTTCTCGTTAAGGCAAACGATTAATGCATTGGCATTCTCAAAGGGTGGCCCGTTAACGGAGAACAGAACAAGGTGTTTAGCCCTAACTTGTGGGATTCTAGCGATTATTTATATGGCAGCGACAATGATACCAAGTATTTGGACTGCTTTTAAGTTTACGGGTGCAACCACGGCTGTGTCCTTGGGGTTCACTTTTCCTGCGCTTATCGCGCTAAGGTTGAGCGGTAAGGATTCACCCGAACTAAGTAGCAAAGAGAAGTTGTTGGCATGGATAATGTTGATTCTAGCGATTATTGTGAGCATTGTTGGAGTGGGAGGCAACTTATATGACTTGCAAGACTGATCCAACCGAACTACATTATATGAAATAAGTTAAGATTTCATAATAATGTTTATGTGTTTCACATTTGAGTACATCAAAAGTCATGGATTGCAACATTTGACATTGTACCCGTGAATCTAGTTACGAATAGAAAGAGAGACAGATTGTTCGTTTATTTTGACATTTGGACCCTACTCGAGTATGTGTCAACTCTTATTTGCTTCTTTACGTTACATAGTGGTTAAAAATGTTACTTCGAAATAACTAGAGTTGTAACTTACTTGGTCCTTCTTCCCATTACAAAGAAAATATCAAATATATATAGGAAACCTAAAGACCTTTCATTTTCCCTAAATTTATAACTAATTACAAAATAAATACTTTACTAATCACAATTTATTGTCAAACAAGAAATTTATTGTGACTTTCCATTTTCCTAAACCGCATCATCCACCCAGACGGCCCAACCGGCCCAGTGCCAAAGTAAGAAATTGTATTTTTTTAATTTTTAATTTATAACACTGATTCTTTTTAATTTCTTTTACTTGAATTTTCATGACTCAATAACTTATCTTTGTAGGTTCGATGCTGCGTCTTGAGACGGGAAATGCGTCCTTAAGGAAGGCGTTTATAGAAAATAACAAACAACATTTGCAGCTTGGCTTTGATTACGCCGATCTTGGTACCTTCCATCCTCTAGGAAATTTTGCAAGCATGTTGAATAGTCTTATGGGGGAAACAGTCCGGCCACTTCCCCTTGCTTGCGAGTGGGAAGAAATTCCAAAGGCGTTTAAAGCCCATATTTACCCTACACTTGAGGTATTAATTGTTTATTTTACTTCTATCTTATTGTTATCGACGTTTAGATGTGCGTGTTATGTTTAAATTGTTTGTTTATTTAAATGCATATGTTTATATGTAGAGCTATTTCAACCTCGCGGAATGGTACAATAACCAGGACAAAGTGGTGGTTGGCAGTAATGTATATACGGTGGGGGAAAGGGTAAGGCTTGGGCTGGAACTTAAACTGAGGCTACTTTGGCGCAAAAATAAAAACAGAATCAAGGCTGATCATTATACAAAACATGATTCGCCCGACGAGGCAAAGAATCATCCGCCGCCGCCGAGAGTGTGGGGAGACAGAACCCAAGATGAGTGGAATGAGTTGGTTGACTGGTGGTCCCATCCGAATCGGGTGTCGAGAAGCTTGCAGAATGCTGCTAACCGAGCAAAGAACACGATATTAACCCATCAAGGAAAAAAATCATTCGCGCAAGGGAGGAATGAATATGTAAGACTCTTTATAATTTTTGTGATATTTTAAAGGTGTTTATATTGTTTATTTATAGCTCGTTATTAATTTATTTGATATTGTATAGAAAGTCGAGAAAGGGCATTACGAGGACCTCATTGAGACGTGGAGGAAGGGGCACTCAAGTAAGAAGACTGGCGAATTTAAAACCGAACAAAACAAGCAGAGATACGTAAGTAATTTAACTCGTTACATTCTTTAATAACTTATTTTATTTGTTTTTAACCTTTTTTTTCTTTCTTTTTCTTTTTCTTTCACAGTTGGATATGAAGGCCATGCAAGATAGGATTAAAGCCGGCATCATCCCGTTCAAGACCGATCAAGAAATCTTGGATGAAGTCGTTCCGAGTGACAACCGCCAGAATATGTCGGGCATGGGCAGGAAGTTACCGGGTGGTGGCTCAACTTCTCGCAGGCGCACACATCGTGCATTTGGAGATATTATGACTCGGTATCAGATGACGCAGATGTTCAGGCAACAAGAGCAAGAGAAAGAGTTATACAGGAAGCAAGCTGAGGAGGCGCAGGCACGAGCTTATTTGGCTTCGTTAAAGGCTTACGCGGCGGACCAACGGGCTAATGTGGCTTACCAAAATACTGAGTCGATTTATGGAGCCCTAGGTCAGTTTTTTATGCACTACAACTCACCAAATAGTGCTCGTCCATTTACCCCTGCTTTTAGTCTTGTACCCCCACCCCACCCGGTCCTACTATGCCCTAACTCACCCCTAATTGGGCTTATTTACTCCAACATCCCTTTCCCTATAATCAACCACTCCAACCTCCCTACCCCAGCTTATTTCCTTCCATTCCCGTCACCAATAATAACTTCAACAACTGATATCATCCTGTTCTCAACTCCACTCATTGTATTCCCTTTAGTTCTAATTCTCAAGCCCAACGTCCCCACTACACCCTTCTTACGAATCCCCATATGAACGATTCGCGAAGCTGTGACCAATTGGCTCAAGATTTGGCTCATGAAAACAATAACGAGTGCTCATCAAGGGAGGAGGAGGAAGAGGAGGAGGAGGAGGGCGAGCAACAATCGGGTGATGATTATTCGAAGGAGGAATAGTAGACGTTTTTATGTAGTATCTTAGTATGTGTAATAACTTTTAGACTTGTTATATTTGTGAAACATGGATTTAGTATTTTATCGTGGCGTGGATTTTGTTGAATGGTAATTTATCGTATTGTGAATCTGTGGTATTGTAACGTTTAGTGATTTGTTATTGTATCGTATTGTGGATTTGCCGAATTCTGAATTTTTGAAATGTAGATTTTTTCCGGAAAAAATGTCCAGTTTTTTTTTGCCCAGGCACACTTTAGGGTCGACATTGTCGACCCTAATCTCACACTTAGGGTGGTGGAATACCTACATGGAATACCACTATGAATATTTAATAAATTTCAAGTTTAGGGTTGACATTCTCGACCCAAAATTAAAAGGGGAATGTCGACCCTAAAAAAATAAATATTAATTTATTTTCTATATTAAAACGATTTTAATAAATAAAAAAGTTTAGGGTCGACATTGTCGACCCTAAGCACTTTGGGTCGACACCCTTTGTAACTTAGGGTCGAGAATGTCGACCCTAGACCCGTATTTTGTTGTATCTTCATCAGTATATTCTCCATCATAACCATAAAAATATGAATATGAATATTCGCTCTTCTCCGCCTTGTTGTTGTTGTTGTTGGATTCCTTTACACATTGTCAAATTCAGATAACTAATTCAAAAGAATATTGTCGCTACCAAAAAATTTTGTGTCGAGAATTTGAATCGAGAAATTAGGGTCGAAAATTGTCGACCTCTAAGCCAATTTGGGCTACCACCCTTCTTTAACTGAGGGTCGGAATGTGACCTAGACCCTTATTTTGTTGTAGTGATGTGAGCCTTGCATCCACATTTTGAAGAACCCTTGTTTCTTTGGTTTTTAGAGTAGTCTACCACTTTTACCTCCGGAGTTCCTTCACGATGACAAAAAAAATCACGCCTTTTCTTTTCTCCAGTTTTCTTTTTGTTCTCGAACCTTCCATATCGAACTGAAAATTCATTCATCTTTCATACTTTTGGTAGAAAAGAAAAGCTTCTTCTTCACTAAGAAAGCATTGACCAATAAATGGTGTGTCAAAGATTTCTTTATGGCTTTCAGCATCTTCCTCGACTGGTATTTCGTTCAAATCAAAAGCTAGTTGCTCCCTCATCTACATAAAAAGGTTAAAAGATCAACCTACAATTAGTATTTCGTTCGATACATAAAACAAAAATAAAGAAATGAAAAGCATTATACCTTTTAACTGTGAAGCTTTTAGCTAACAAAAAAGGAATTATTCAATATATTAATGAAAAAGGAGGTGAAAAGTTAAATTTTGTTGGGAAGTGACAAAGTTAAAATACGAAGGGAAGTGAGAAAATATAATTTGGAGGGAAAAATAAAGTGACGAAATTATGTTTAAGTTGTGTTGTCTCAGTTAATTAAAATGTAAAACAAAGGGCATTTTAGGTATGTTGCAAAAAGTAAAAATAAATAAAACAACTAGTTAGCATTTCAAGAGGAATCTTATACTAATTATTCGAGTTTTCATACTAACGTTTGTCGTAGTTTTCATACTCACGGAATGAATAGTAACCCGAATTAAATACTTTTATATTCGAGTGAACAGTAACTCTACACCGTGTTGTCTCACCTTCTTCCTCTTCCTCTTCCTCAAGTCTCCCCCAACCAACTCCTCATTATACCAGTAACTCTCACCGATCTTCATATTTTCCAGAGGTTGCGGCTCACTAAAGCCACCGAACTCTTCTCTCCACCCACTATCAAAAAATCAGTTTGAAGATGATAATCTTTCAATTGGAGACGAAGAAGAGGAAAAATTAGGTATGTCTTTTTTTAAAGTTTTTAATGAATTGTTGTTTAACTATTTGATTATTAAAAATGAATTTGAGTTATAATTGTTGATTTTGTGTTGGTGAATAGGGATGATGAAGACAGGTTAGAAATTGAGGCTTTCTTCGGCTGTTGTGAAGGTAAGAAAATGAAAACAATTAATTATTTGGTATACACTCTTTTATCATGTGGGACGACCCTATGCCTGAAACGGCGGGCGGCATTTACGCCAGGAGGTAAGAGGAGTCGGACATAAGTCACTATAAGGGTATAAGATCTATAGGTTGCTAATTGTTGGTCTTTTGTTTGGTTAATGCAGGTCAAAATGGTGGCAACAGAATGAGACTTAATTTCGATCGACTGAGGTAAGTACTAGACAAACATATCACGTGTTACTCGCAAAAAACAAGTTAGATAGATAGATAGATACAATTATATTGCTCAAGCGATAGTAACTAGATGAAGCAAAAAGTAAGAAGAAATAACATGTTTAGATAGTATAGTTGCTTAATAAGATATAATGAATAATTTTTGATAAGCTCATTTAGTTGTTTAACTGTTACATAGTTTTCTGTAAGTACATTTATAGTAATTTCGTTTTTGACAGTATGTAGGAAGTTCATATGGAAAGCTTAATTGTTGTCTCGAGTAGCTTATGCTATGATAATACACAAGAAAGTAGTAATACTTTTTGGGAACTTTGTACATCATGTGGTCCCTTTGATGAACATTACTTTGATGAAATATAGAGTCAAGAATTTATAGTGATGCCTTTGAACAAGTCAAAATAGGAATGCCATAGTGACATAAGTTGGTCATTTATAGTGATGTCTTTGGTTCTGAAAGAAGGCCAGTTATTTAATAATTTTTTTTGAATGGGTATTCCAAATGGCGGTGATGACCATTTAATCTTCTGCATCTGTATGATATAATATTGGCTTTTATATTTGAGTTTCAGTTTAGTGTTAAGGTGTTTGGTATAGCTTATTTTTCTAACGGTTTGTTCTTTATTTTCCCACAAACTTCTTTTCTGAGTTTTCATCTTCCATTAGTTTTCGTTCCGGAACAGGTAGCGTTGGTATGATATCATTTGTGCTCATTTGCAGGTTGTGGGAAATGCCAGAGTTCTAACCAGAAAAAAAAGAGTCGCCCGTCTCGGGAAACGAAGTATGATTTGGTAAATGAGAAGAAACCACGTATAGGTGAAATCGTTCTAGATAGCTTGATATGATTTGGTCAGAAAAGTGGCAGCAGGGGTGGGTTTGGTAAAAGGGTCAAAACCGGTAAACTTATATGTATGGTCAAAACAGGTTTATCATTAAATTGAAGCTAATGAGGCTAAAAGAGTAATAAAGTATTGGGTTTTATGTTAATATACTGAAATTTATTTAAAATAGTTACTTTTATAATTTTTATCATAGTTAGGTTTATATTTATTTTTGTTCTAGTTTTTTAAGCTTTTATAGTTGTAAATTAGCAGTGCAGCTAATAGGCGAAAACTGGGTTTGTATGGATTTGTAGTGGGGAACAAAGGACCGACGGTTCACACGGGAGCTTTCATAGCCAAATCACTTTCTGAAGGAGGCTCTAACAAGTACCATTTGAAATGAAAGCTTTTATAGTTAGGTTTATATTACCACAAATATGATTCTAATGATGTTTTTTGTGCTTTCAGGTAAGAAACGTGTTTCGAAAGGTAAATGCAAATGAATATGATGTTTATATAACCCGCCTAATAAAGAGAAAGAAAGTTGTGACTTGAGATATGCATTTCAAGTCACGCGCTCCTTGCAAAGATGACCGCTCTTTGGGAGTTGTTTCGAATATTATGCAGGATGATATGCCTACAGGTGTCAGGTATGTCTAATCACTCCTAATAGTAATACAGAGTTCGAAAGCTTGGTTGTGTATAATTAACTTTTTCTATTGTACTGAATTTTTGCAACGCGTAGGTATTACACGTATGCAAAAACAAATTTTGACTCTTATAGAACAATAGTTGCTACTTTCCTTCATATCACACTATAAACAGAATATAGAGCTCAAAATGATTGGCTTCATCACCAATGTTTAAGCCCTTTTTAACTATGGTATGGGTTTTTTGTGAAAATACGAATAGTGTTTGGAAAATTATGTTAACAGTGCAATGCCAAACACCCCGTTATATGTACATGGTGAACAAATGTCTTAACTTTGTATCCCACGAAACATATAATTTTTTTCTGAGTTTTGGTAATATGCTTTCTGGGGCCTATGTACATTGAGCTACGTAACAATATTCTACTTAAAAATTGTTAGATGTTTGAATGTTAGCTCTAAGGGTAGTTTAGTAATTTTTGATCTAAATAATATTTGGTCCTTTTATGGTAAAACTTAAGGAATAATCTAGATAGATAGTTCTTAAGAAGAGTCTAGAAAAGAGACTAAGAAACATAACTAGAAGCTTCTGAAAACTTTCTCTATATATATATATAAATATTTGTATCCTGTATTTGAGATGATGGTAATTAGTAGAAAACTTCCATACAACCAAAGGCTCCACCATTTTAAGTCTTGTCCTAAAACTCCCCTGTATGATTCATTGTATTTGATCTGTATATTGTCTAGCTAACTAGAATCGATCCTAACAAATTGTGTAATCAGAGCTGACCGATCGTGTTTTGAAGCAAAGCTCTGGTTGTTTTAGATTCACTTTCTTGATATCAATTTTGGATCTGTTTCTCGTTTGGTGTTTTGGTGTTTGCTGTTCGATCGGTTTGAAGTAGGAGAAAGTCAAGATCAGAATTTGAGTTGTAGAAGATCAGAATTTTAACGTGGGAGTTAGAGAACATTAGTAAAAAATTTGTGAAAACCGCTTGTTGGCGATAAAAATGTCCTCTCAGCCATCATCATTCGTTAGTGTTGTTGAGAATTTCAATGGCAAAAGCAACTACAGTTTTGTGCGATTAAGGTTCCGAGCCTTATTGAAGCAACACGGTAATTGGGCACCTCTACCGGCCCAAATCCCCCAACCAGGCTGATATGTCCGATGGCCCAAATTCAACTCACTAGATGAAAAGGCGCATTCTACGATTTTGCTATCCTATATCGGATGGAGAGTTCTTACATGTTCGATGAGGAAACGGCTGCGGTGTGTGGAAGAACTTAGAACAGCATTAGAACATGACCAAGTCGTTGACAAATAAAGTCTGTTACTCAAGCAACGTTTGTTTTCATTACGGATGAAAAGGGCTCGGCATTAAAGAACATCTTGATGCTATTTGAATTCCATCCCTAATGGATTTGAAGAATGTTGAATGTCAAGATTGATGATAAGATGCGCTCTTATTCTGCTTGTTTAATACCTCCCTCGTATGAGAACTTTGTGAATTCCTTTGTTTGTTGGTAAAGAAGAGACTATTACAATGGAAGAATTTTCGATCCGGTTTTTAATTCCCGAGAGCTTCGTCATCTAAAGCATCAGGAATTTCGGAATCTCAAACCCGTTGGCTTGGGGTCAATTACGAGCATGAAAGAGCAGGCATCGAACACAAAGAGCATATGAAAAGGAAGATATAAAAGTAGATCGATAGTCGAGATCCGAGGGTCAAATCCTCAGACACTTGTTATTATTGCCATAAGGCAAGTCCACTGGAAGAACCAATTTTCCCTAAGTCAAGGCGAAAGGCCAGGTAGCCAGCAGTTTGCTAAGATGACACGGGTTTCGGAACGCGAGTTGGTAATTGGTCAATGATGACTATAAAGGTACACCACTTGCATGTATCATGGATCTGCTTGATTCTTTTCATATGAGTCCCAACCGGGATTGGTTCGTGACATATAAGAGTTTTGATGGCGGCATGTCCTTTATGGCCATGATTCACCATGGCAAAGTTGTTGGAATCGGAACAATTTCAGATTAGTAATGCCGGATTAGATAGAAGTTTTTGGCTGAAGCACTTAATACAACTTGCTATCTAGTCAAACTGTCCTCTGCCAACCTTGCTATGATTGCAAGACTCCAATTGAAGTTTGGACCGGAAACCTGCAAATATATTCAAACTTTCGTATTTTTATTGAGGAGATGCCAAACCGCGTATTATCATGATAGTGATGGTAAGTTAAATCCGAGATGCCAATAAAGGCATTTTTATGGATACTGTGACGGTGATACAGGGCTATCGAATTTGTCACCATCGAAAGAAGATTCATATCTTACCGGAGATGTACATTTGACGAGGATCAGCTTGTTTTCGATTAAAGCCAGATTCCGTGCATCGAATTTGAAGAGGTGCTTCGAAAAGGTGAGCAATGTAATCTAAACAGGTGGAGTACGTGAGCACGAAGTTTCCAGAAGATACGGACCGACGAAGTTACTTCACTAGATCCTCCAATTCAGCCATTTGGAAACATGGAGCAATATAGAGTCAATAGCTCTTGATAGACCCCGTAGAGATGCAAAAGCGCCTATGGTCTCTCGTTTTCAGAACTATGTCCATACCATTGCAAGTAGCGAAGAGTGGAGTCCCTTGAACCGGACCACTAATCAAGTAAGCTATTACTTCTAAAGATTCTGATATGTGGAGTGCGGCTATGGTAGAAGAGATTGAATCTCGTTCATAAGAACAATTCATGGGCATTGTAGAAACCTAGTCCCAGAAGGAAGAAAAGTTGTATGTTGTAAGTGGTGTTTTTCAAGAAGAAAACCGCTTAATCGGGGCTCCGGACAACATTCGATTCAAGGCACGTTATTGTTCGCGATGGGATTTAGCCGAAAAGGAGGGAATCGATTACAATGAGAATTTCTCCCCGCAGTGGAACGTCATCATCTAATTCGTGTTTTTGTAACTAACCTTAGTACACATCATGACTGGAATTGGAACATTATATGTAACGACTGCATTCCTTCATGGTGACCATGAAGAAGATGATTATATGAGTCCAACCTCAACCCTAAGGCTCGTTTTTCAGGGGCAAAGAAGAACTAATATGTAAGATCCGAAAAAATCTCTCTAAGTTTGAAACAGTCGCCGAGACAGTGGAAACAAGATATTTGACAGCTTTAATTGTGCAAGCCAAGGTTTTTAGTAGAAAGTGCCTTATACTGTTGTGTCTAACATAAAAGGGCACCGTCGATCACTTATCTACCTACTCTTGACGTTGATGATATTGCTCGTAGCGGCAAAAGAATATGGATGAGATTAAGAAGTTGAAGATCCATCTCAACACGGAGTTGAAAATGAAAGATTGGGAGCAGCTCGAAAGATTTTAGGCATGGAAATAATTCAGACAGAAAACATGGTAAGCCTTTTCTTATCACAGAAAAGTTACATTGAAAGATTATTTCTACGCTTTGTGTGGCATTATATCGTCAAAATCATAAATACTCCATTCTCGGGCCAATTTCGTTTATCGACACTTTATGCACCTCAAACTAGAAGCAGAGATAGAGTAAATGTCCCTAATACCCCAGCTATTGCGTTGGGAAGTTTGAAGTAAGTTTATGGTTTGCACGAGGCCCGATATAGCTCACAACTATGCGATGATGTTGTGTCATCAACGGTATATGGCCATCCTGGAAAAGAGCATTGAATGCGTGAAACGCAATTTTTCGTTAATTAAAGTACATCTGATGTTTGCCTAATTACGGTGGTGAACGTGAATATTTGGTTGCCGATACTCAGATTCGGACTATGCTGCTGATCTTGATAGCTAGAATATCTTTAACAGGATAAGTGTTTTCACTATTGGAAGTTCGTTGTAGTTGAGAAAGCTACATAACAACCATCGGTCCTTTTAATCTACTACCGAAGCGGAGTATATGGCTTTAACAGAGGCACTAAGGAGAGGAAATTGGTTTGACAGGACTGATTGAAGATCTTGGTTTTCCCTCAAGATCAAGCGATACGTGTTTTTTTGTGATAGCATAGTGCTAATCTGTGTGTGCTAAAGACCAATTTACCAACCATTACCGTGACTAACACATTGATGTCCCGTTATCACTTCATATTCGTTCAAAAGAAGAATCAAGTGAGAAATTGGCACCAAAAGACATCCTGCGTAGTGTGTTTACTAACCGGGATCCTTTGAGAGCAAGTATCGTCACTGTTTAGATTGCTCAATATTTATAATTGGAAATACTGAGCTACTTAGGAGCTATAATTCAAGGTGGAGAATGTTAGAATGATTGAACGTCGAGCTCTAATGGTAGTTTAGTCATTTTTGATCTAAAGGATATTTTTGGTCCTTTTTTTTGGTAGACACTATGGAATATTCTAGATAATGAGTTCTTACGAGAGTCAAGAAAAGGACTTAATTTTTTAACTATGGTATGGGTTTTTTGTGAAAATACGAATAGTGTTTGGAAAATTATGTTAACAGTGCAATGCCAAACACCCCGTTATATGTACATGGTGAACAAATGTCTTAACTTTGTATCCCACGAAACATATAATTTTTTTCTGAGTTTTGGTAATATGTTTTCTGGGGCCTATGTACATTGAGCTACGTAACAATATTCTACTTGAAAATTACTCTCGAAAACGTCTTATGTAAGTATTTTATTAACTCGCATAAGTTTTAGACAGTCCTCTTTAACCGCTACTATAGTAACTTGATATTGATGGGTCAGTTTGTGAACCGTGGTTTGCCCCTAACATATGTATAAACAGTGCATAAACGCATCGTGAGGTCCTCTGAACATTCTGCTCAAAGTCCTGGTATACCTAGATGTGTGCCTTTTCTTAACACAACACCACATACCCTTGGTCCATTAGACTCTTTATGTGAACTCTATGACATGCCCCCACACAACCCCTTTTCTAAATGCATCACCACACACCCTTGGTCCATTAGACTCTTTATGTGAACTCTTAGACATGTCCCACACAGCCGCAAGGTACCAAGGTAGGAGGTTCAGGAAGGCTCAATGCTCAATTGTGAAATCTATAACGTGTTACTTAGAGGGTGTTTCGATTACTTTAGTTTTTGGGCTTATGAGCTGATTTAAAAATGAAAAGCTCATAGACTCATTTTTCTGAGCTTATAAGTTTATAAGCTCAACTTGATAAGCTAATAAGCCATAAAAGTGGGGTTATGAGCTTTTTGAAATTCAAATGAGCCCATAGGCCTGCAAACTAAGCAAAATCCAAACACCCATTTGTATAATATAATCATCCAATTTATGTTACATTTATTTTGTTTTTTACCATTTGCCGTCTTTTGGTATTTAAAGTTCTTGAATTATATTAGTCGCAATTGCAGGTAAGGGATTTCAACATCCCTCAGACACAGGAGGAGATTTATGTTGCAGACTCCCTATGGTCACGACTTTTGCTTGGAGCGCTTTGAGAAATGGGTTAGTCATGGAAGCGCACCTGGGCGATATGCCGAACCTCTATTCCTCCTAAGATGGCATGTAATCCTAGAATTAACTCATCGCTAATTGTGTGACCCATGAGAATTGCAACAGATCCTTTTAGTTGTGAGTGTTAGTTGTGTTCCAACCATAATTTTCATATTATGGGTCAAGATATTGCAATCATTTATAGTTGTAATTAACATGTCTTCATGTTACACAGTTTATTTCGTTTTTAGATGGAGCAAGTGAAATTTGGATAATGAAACTGTTGACTCACAGACATATGCATTGCAAGTTTGAATGTGATTGCCTCCAAAGTTGAAAACCTTTAATGTAGAGTTGCATTGTTTGATGTTTATATGTGACTGAAATGATTTATCCACTCATCATAGTCTCTTGATCATAACGCACAACACATCATACACTGTATGCTCGCTAGATACTTTTCTATGGGCATTCAACTCGGATATTAGGCTTGCATTTTTTAAAACAATAAGCAACTCCAAAAAAAGCGTTACGTTAAATGAAAAGAATTTAACAAAACGAGCCGCAGCGAAGCGCGGGTTCTGAAAACTTGTTTAATCTACATAATGCAAATAAAGTCAATAATGAATATTAATTGTCGATTTATTTCGAGAATGAGACTGGTAAGAGTAGGACCAAATGATGTATTATTGATTTAAAAATTGATTAATTACTTTTTAAATTTATCACTTTCGCACTAAACACGGAAAGTCGGAAACATTTGTCAAAGGCTTTGCGTAAGTTACTCATTATCAACTTGGTAAGAAGCTTAAATGAGAAGTTTAAAAAGTAATGGTTAAATGTCTAGAAAACCCCTATTAATCAAATTATATATATATATATATATATATATATATAGAGAGAGAGAGAGAGAGAGTTATGATCAAATAAGAAGAAAACTTAAAATGAGAATGATAAGAAGAAACCACAACCACACATTTAAGATGCACCTACAAAAATGGATGCATCTCCCATTAAAATTCTCTCTCCTATTTAAAATGTGTGGCTAGAAATCCTTCTTATTTTTCTCATTATAGTTTTTCTTCTCACCGGATCCCTACTATATATATATATATATATATATATATATATATATATATACTAGCTACGTAACCCGCCCAACGGGCGGGTTCGTTTCGGGTTTTTTTAGTTTAAGTATATAAAGGTCGAATTTTAAACACAACGTGATGGTTTCTTTTAAAAAGTTATAGACAGTTTAAGAGTATTTGTTGTTCAGCTGAAATCTAGATGAACTGTTTACTAAGTGGATAACCCGCCCGACGAGTTCGTTTGGGCAGGTTTCGTTTCATAAAACTTTTTTTGAGACAATGTTCGTTGTTTAATTCTAATTATTGTCGTTTGTGTAAACATATAGTATTCATCCCTCTTTTTCGTTTAATTCTTGACAGTGTGACATATAGTTGTCTGTGTGATAATACCGTCTTTTTTCAAAGCAAAACAACCTTTGATAGTGTCTGGCCTGACTCTTAGTAATTGTCATTGTCAAGATAATGTCTTTATATTTTTTTTATTTTAATTAAACGCACAATTTATACAAACTCTTCTTACCATGTTTTAGCTAACATATATATTTAACAACCAAGATAACATCTATATTTACAAACACATTTTCCCCGTTGGAATAAAAACTATCAATGAAATTAAAACTTTTCTTGGAGGAAAATATAACTACATCATCTTCCTAACCGGGTATATCAGACATCTTAGTAGTTCGCTAGCTTGGCCTGTGCTTTTGGTAGAAAGCCCACTCTCGTACATACTATGTTGAATTTCTTCTCTCTTTTTTCTATTAATAACTTGTCGGGTATCTTTGGAGTTAGTTCCACTACATCCCCCATTCTCAGCTTGCCAATAGGATCACACACTGCTTCATGGTTCAGCTTTGCTATCAACTCTTTCTTAACTGAAAATTTGTATGGACCACCTATAGCTTCCCTCGCCAGATCTATCAAGAACATCCTTCACGTTTGCGTTTGCAGAAAATTCTTGCACTGGCATCTGCCAACATTATGTATCAACATTATAGTTTGGTTGTTAAACCACATTATAGCTAAGACATGAACAAA
The DNA here is from genome assembly GCA_026074375.1 of Tanacetum coccineum. Taxonomy (NCBI): domain Eukaryota; kingdom Viridiplantae; phylum Streptophyta; class Magnoliopsida; order Asterales; family Asteraceae; genus Tanacetum; species Tanacetum coccineum. Next base: position 29,874 of record BQNB010041995.1, read on the forward strand.
ACCACAAAGAGATGCATACACGATAAGTTGTCCAGTTTCCCTCGATTACAACTTAGACGTCTGGTCCATGCCATTGTATCTCAATACCTCAACTGCATCTGAATTGAGGGGATCCAAAACAATAACGTGTAAACCGGATGCATGCATGTGTCCAATCATGATATATCCACATGAATCACATGTCTTCGCACTTTAAAGTTTTAAAATAAGCAACCTGATTACGTTTTTCATGCATGTACTATACCAGATTGATGAGGATCAATATAATTTTAATTTTATATATAACAAAAATAGAAGATCATGACCCATAAATCAAGTATGCATGTTAAAAGAAGACATACCATACGTCTAAGATATTCTCCATAATTTACACACGTACATTCACATCTTTCATGCATGTACAATACCAGGTTGATGAAAATCAATATAATTTTAATTTTATATATAAGAAAAAAAGAAGAGCATGATATAAATCAAGTATGCATGTTAAAAGAAAACATACCATATGTCTGAGATATTCTTCATGATTTACACAGGTACATAGCTTTAAAATGGCGACCTTGGTCTTGTGTGAGATCATCCTACATAAAGGAAAAAAGAAAACAGATTAATCGTCATTGTAATTTCTCTTTTAAAAGTTGAAAATACCAAATCAGTACCTTGTTACTTGTTGTAAAATAAAGACAAAAATCAATGTCAACGCAAACATTAATTCTAGTGTGTAAAATAACGTTATGAAATTTATTAGAAAATGTTAATTAAGTGTTAAATCGTCATATAAAATATATGTGGCCCTGGCGGGTTACGATCAGGGCAGAAAATATGTAGACTTAGGTTTCGTACAACATATTATTATAGTTTTAGAAATTAAAACACAAATGGTAGTTTGTCTTGGTTGGTTTAGGTCGTTGCATATTAACTATAGGTCACGAGTTCAAACCTTGCCATGGACTTAATTTTTATAAAAAAAATCAGAAAATATTAGAAAATCCAAAAATTTATAAAAAATAAAAAAACAAAATATTATAAAAATTATTGCCTTTTGAATAAAAAATACGAAATTATTAGGAAAAAACATTATTAAAACAAAAATTCAAAATTTGTTAAAAAAAAAACCTTAATGTGTATGCCATGTCATCGTTGAAGTGGCAATAAACCATAATAAATCAGTCATAGTTAGCAAAATCCAAAAAAATTATGCAAAATGTGGTGCCAGTCAATCGATAGTTCACGCCATGTCATAATTTTTTTTTTTTTTTGGAGGTGGCTTTGAGTCACTAAATCATATTAATCCAGTCATAGTTAGCCCCATATATAAGTTACTAGTTACATAACCCGCCCAACGGGCGGGTTCGTTTTTGGTTTTTTTTTTGGTTAGTTTAAGCGTGTAACTGTTGGATTTTTAACACAACGTGATTGTTTTTTAAGACTTTTAGACGGTTTAAGAGTATTTGTTGTTCTGTTGATGCCAAATGAACTATTCACTAATGAGACGAGAAATGGGTTAGTTTATGTATTGTATTTTCAGGGATAAATAACTGAACTTGTAAGAATTTAAATAATAAATGTCAATGTATGTTGGTGTCCGACTTTGATGTTGTTTAAATAATAAAAGTAGAATGTCTTTTTAGTCAATAGTTATGTTTTTTGTTTTATGATACAGTTTTAGTATTGTATTTCCAGGGATAAATAACTGAACTTGTAAGAATTTAAATAATAAATGTCAATGTATGTTGGTGTCCGACTTTGATGTTGTTTAAATAATAAAAGTAGAATTTCTTTTTAGTCAATAGTTATGTTTTTTATTTATGAGTATAGTTAGGTTAGAAATGCACAATATTGAATATAAACGTTTATTTGCATGGGAGTATAAATTAACATAATTTGTGTATTTAAGTTGTATATTTATAAATCCCAGTGTACTAAATGAATAAAAGATAAAACTTTAAAGATTTTTAATTATTAAATAAAAATAATTAGTAGGTTATACCTATATTTTTTTTATATAATTTAAAAATAAAAAAGACTATCAAAATTTTATCCTAATATAAAAAAATATTTTTTATGCTTGAAACAATTATTTTTTCGCTAAATATTTATATAATTATTTTCTTTTAAAAAATAAATTGTGTAATTTAGATTATTCGGGTCAACCCAAAAACCGAACCAAATTTAAATTCGCTTTTCAGTTCGGTTCGGTTTGATCTTCGATTTTAACCAAAAAAATTTTAATCAAACTTATCGAACCGAATAAACCAAAGAACACGATAACCAACCAACACCCCTAGATACATAGGATATTAGTAATGATCGTAATCTAAGTTTGGTTAAATTATTTTATATTTTTTTCTTACACAATTGATCAATTGAATTCAAAGTTTTATATAACCATTAGTTATTACTATTAAAATACCTTGTAACAGTTAAGAACTATTAAGATCATTTGTCATCACGTTTAGAGACAAATGATACAAATTAGTGTAAACCACGATAAAATTTAAAGTTAACTGTTTAAAGCTAGACACGAACATTCATTGCCACGACCAAGAATCATATTCAACTTCTCGAACAGAGACCTTTGGTTAATTGAGCAAGAGAATAATTAATCACTCATGCCAACCTTATAATTGTTAAAAGCATTTGTATATAAAAAATTATTGTGGTATAAAAATTCTAAGATTTTCATATCCAGCCTTGACCCATTAAAGTACCATGCGAGTAACAAAATACATTCAACTGCTATAATAGTTAAAACAAACAACCAAAACTAATTGTCTATCCAATCTGCTAACTAATTCAAGTATCAATACATCTAGGCCATCACTAATCCATACAATGTCTCTACTATTCTTTTCACATCAAACAATCTAAAGTGAAAGACATGATATAACTTTACTTATGCATTCTTGGTCTCGGTCCAAAGTGACACTCTTTCAAATTTCAAATTCCTCATATCTAATCAATATGTAAGTGCCGCGCGGGTGTCTTGAACAATTTATGTAATACAACCTTCAAAGACATAAGATAAAAACATTATAAATTTGTGATGATAGAAACATAAACTTTAAAGTTGATTCAAGAGAAACTTAAAGTGCAATTAGTACAGTAGAGGCAAATTTTTCTAAATAAGAAAAAACAAAATCATTTTCATAATACTGCATAGTTGTCCATAGTTTGAGTGACAAAAGTCGTTATGCCCGTGTCCAAAATGCCTCGAGTTAGGTTATGTGACCCAATTCATTAACAAACGTTATGCGAATGATTATATGAGTTGGGTGTCACTAAGAACAGTGCGCTTCATCCTCGCTAAAGCTGCGAGCTCCCACTTCTAACTGGCTACGGTGAAGACTCCGCCTCTGCCAATCAGTTTTGAACAGCATATATAACATTCAAATCAAGACGCTTAACGGGTCAAAAATCATCCCAAGGCATATTTTTAGTGAAGGCATTCTCCTAATTTATTCCATTAAAAAGAATATACATTTTGTTGATATATGATAACGCAAATAAGATTATCTTGAGACGCACCATTTTAAGTAGGGCAGACCGATAACTTGAAAAATTGATAAGAGGTTTCTTGACCTGATAATGCCATCCTAAAAATTTCTAGCTGCAATCAATAATAAAATAAGTAATATCAATTATGAATCATATCTCAATGAAAGATGGTCATACCAGTCAGACGATGCTGATGTGAATACATGAGATTTGCAAAAAATCCTCTACGAAAGTGAAGACCTGCAACCCCATGATTGTAATATAAGTTTTTAGGTCAAATAACCAAAAACCTTGACTTGTTAATTCATTATATGCATATCAAGTTTTAAAAGATAAAATAAAACACGTTCAAGTTCAAGTTTTAACATCAATATACTCATGGTGTGGTAGTTTCAATCAAGTATTATGGACCTGCAAGTTGATGATTGACAACATGGTGCAGTTGTTGATTTTCTACCAGTCAACCCCATAACGATTTTCTCATTTGAGATATATATTGAATCTGCAAATACAAATAATGAACATTGATAAAAATCATATCGTGTAAACTATTAAATAATACATATACATCTAAAAAATCATTGTTGCTATTTCGGGATATTATCATGAATGTTTGCATTTGTGTTGAGCCAATAGGGTGATTTTTAGAGTTATATTTGTTACTGAGTGACCAGAATGCTGAGTAAATCAATGCTTGTGAAGAACCCATAAAAAAAACTTAGTGAACTCTCCTTGAATTACTACCACTCTTGATTGCCCACTTAAGTTATGTTGACTTTCTTCCCTCATGTCCTTTTACACACACAAGTCCCGTACACCATAAGCCGCCATAGTTTTTATCTTCGTACCTTGGCCTAGGTGTGCACACCCACCACCAACATCAAGAATGAATCCTATAGTACAATCACTAACAAAAATTAGGTCCCAATGTAATATAAAAAACAAAGACTCACAAGGACGTTGAAGCAGCAATGCAAATTTAGCACAATCATAAAACTGTGGGGGTTGTGACGTTCGATAGTATTGGAAGTTACATATTAATCCTATTATGTATCCTTAAACTATTACTGACTATGAGTTTCTAGACCAGTATCGAGTACTTTTCCATCTAGGTAACGAAATTAAATAGACATTCAGCAGACCACATAAACATTAACAAACAAAATAAAACATGTCGATTCTAAAAAAAGAACGCCTACCGAGCCCATTTCCGACTCTAAACAATGACTCGGGATACCTACAATGGTAGAAATTTTCAATGTGACAAAAGAGTCATCTTGACTTCTTGCAAATTGTGGTTCTGGTAACCGTTTTAGGTTCTGCAATTTTACAGCAGGAGCAAAACGGCCTGAACACATATTACATCCATAATTAATCTACTTAAGGACATCACCCTACTATATTTCCCTATGAATTTTAGACCTTATAACCAATTAACCTTGTCAATTAGCATGTGCAAGTTTATATACATAGTAACTTTTTGCCATATCAATGTTACTTTTATGATAATGGATTCCAAAGATGGGTTTATTTAAAGTTTAGTTTGAACTTTGTATAATTGACTTGAAAAGAAAGCCGTGTGTATGTTATGAAACTTTAAATAAATATAATAATAAATTTCAAAATCAAGCATAAATTACTGATCAAATGTAAATATCCAAGCAATCTTTTACCCTCGAAGTATCAGAATAATGGTTTGAAGAAGATGAGATTAGCAAGTCAGGGACGGATGTATTTATACATCAAAATTAGGGTTCTAACTTAGCCAGGGGATTTGTAGATATACTCTAATAATGATGTTTATCCTAAAATCATAGCTATCAATATTGGTTTTCATTAAATTTAAGATTCATATCCGGATGAAGATTTATAAAAAGAAAAAAATTATTAATCCGGATAAAGATTGAGAATCAGAGTATATCACTGTGGCTCGGATTGTGATTTTAAGTTGTCAAGGATTAATGAAGCTTAAAAATTGTAGATATCTAATATTTTTTTGCAATACTATCACATATGAACAATACAACCTTGTCAACGTAAGTGTGGTAGAGAGCCACAGATACTAACTGAACACCTCAGGTTCGAAAAATACCTTGCCAAAGGATATAGTTTTTTCCCTTAATTATCCGGAAAAAGTTGCATGTTGATGCCTAACGTCTATCATTGGGGTGGCCGCCAGTCACAAAAATCCTAAATTACAACACTCATAATTCATTAGCCCATATATATTTTATAGATATATTATAAGAGATAAATATATATATATATAATATATAGAGGAAGGTTAAAAAAGAAAGACAAATAATTCTTGAGAAGATAAAAAGAAAACTTTTTATTATAAAAAAGTTCTCGCAATGGGAAAAATTCAAAAAAAAATTCATTAAATCAGGTATGTTGTGTGCCATAAAACTTTTGTAAAAGAAGTTTTTTCGTAAATTTTGAGTTTTTTATACTTTTTTAATTTTTGCGCAAAAAAGAAATTTTGATGCAGAAAAAATATTGAATGCACAAAATTTTTTGACTTTGTTATAGTTTGATGCTCTAATAAATTTTTGATGCAAAAAAGTCAATAAGAAGAGTTGGGTACAAAAAACGAAATTTTTGATGCACAAAAAACCGATTAAATGCACAAAACGTTTTTTTTTTCTATAAATGTTTTTCGTAAAAAACTATCCACTTAGAAAAGAACTTCCTTTACAAAACTTTTTCATGCACCAACATACAAACGAACCTTGACGAATTTTTTTGAGAACTTTAAAAAAAAATTTTTTTTTTTATCCATCTCACGAATATTTGTCCTTTTTAGTTGATCCTTTATCCTATATATATTCTATAAATATATATATAATATAACATGTGTGGTGAGGTTCTTTTCATAAACCAAGATGGAATGTCGAGAACCGCGAGAACCAATCTAAGCCATTAATTTATTGATCAATGGATATAATTATTTGTGGCATAAAGGTAATAAAATGAAATATTAGGTAACATTATGAACAAGAGATAAGGGTATTATAGGCAATTTAAGTTTGAAATACTAAAACCGTCTTGATTAGTTATCATTATACATTTCTCTCATCTCCCTCACAAAAAAAACCTTAGCCGTTCTTATCTAATATCTCGTACCGTCACCACCACAATCACGGTATACAAGAAAACTTCAAGCGACCCTAATTGCAAAAGGTAAATTAAGTTGGTTAATTTTGATTGAAGGTCGAATTATACCATACATCTGAATACTCGACCTCTTGTTTCTATATTGGCTTTAATTTCCGTTTATTTTATTTTATAAAATGAATTTTAAATTTTGTGTTTTTGTGAAATTAGTTTTGATATATAAAATGAAATTTGAGAGACGATTAAATTTTAAGGAAATTACTTGTTTTAATTTGGATCATGGATCCAGCGACCTATGGCTTTTTTTTAAATACTAGTAGTATCTTTTTTTCTTTTTTTATTACTTTGAATCAGTTTTTCTTTGTGGGTTGTTTGTTTCCACATTAAAATTAAATCTTCGTTTTTTATAGGAGATCTATCGTTTTCAATTTAGCATCCTATGTTTTGTTGATGTTTAATTTTCATTAATTTTATTGTACATAATATTACAACTATAGAGTATCAAATATCAAAAGTTGTAATTGGGTTTATGATTCATGAGGTTTTGATTCATATTGTTTTTGTGTACTTTTGTTATAAGTATGCTTTATTTAATCAATGTTGACATGTAGTTATGACTAGTCTTGTTTTGGTAATGTGTTGCACGGCCAACCTTAGTCTTGTTTGCTTAAGGTCTACTAGTTTGTTTCATTCACAACAGATTATTAAACAAAGTTTATGCCCTTGCTAACAACTTATTATGCTAGTTAGAGCAGCAAGTGATTCATAGGGTATAATTTATTTGGAGGTACATATGTATTTAGATTGTGCATACCTATTCGCTATTTGCATAGTTCAGATTGTTTTTTGATATTATGCTAGTTTATTTACCAAAAATAGCTTATGAGTAAGTGTGTGCATATGTGTTATGCTAGATTACGCATATATGCAACACTACTTGTTATGATTAAATTCGTTTGCATCATTTTGATATAAGAAAAGATTGTGCATATGTGTTCTTCTGTTCGCTATGTTTAAATAACTCATTTGTTAATTGTTTGTGGTTACAGGTACAAGTTTGATGAGCGATATGAAGAGTGCACATATGTTTTTTACATATTATTTAGCGAGAAGATAGTTATGATAAAGATGTAAAGAGTAAAGACACAAGTGCACATGAATTTACTTGAGTACATATATGTAAGGGCATATGGATGAACTCAAATGCACATATGCATACAAAGAAATCGAGAGTGTCTAACGAGAGAAAATACATGTGCAATTACCGCAACATCAAATCTAGTTCTAGTTTTGTTAAAGATGAGTTTTCAACAGAACTTTCATTATTCTTTACTTTTAGAAATTTTCATTTGAGATTGTATATAGATATTTTTAATTTTTGTGTATAATGTATTTGTTTTGAATCGTATACGATACATGTAAAATACATGTGTTTGTCATTGTATGCACTTTGCAAAATATTTGTAAGCAATAGGCAATAGAAGTTTAAGCAATCGAAGATTAAAAACACATGTAAATTTAGATTTTTTTTAAAAGGAACACATATGCACCTTGCTTTTTGAAAGCATCCATGTTAAAAAAATTGAAAATTAAATAATTTTTTTTTGCTAGAATGTAGGAAGTAAAAAACATTTTTTATTATAAAAAATTCAAAATAAAAATAAAAAAATGTAATTTTACTTATATACCCTTTTGATTTAAATTTAAAAGATAAATATTTTAAAAAATCTGATTGGTTGATGCTGGTTCTCGCAGTTCTGTACATTCATTTGGTTCTGAAAAGAACCTTACAGAAAAAAAACCACACCCTATATATATTATATATATACATATATACATACATATAATATTAATATAATATATATAATACATATAATATGATAAATTATATATATTATATAAAATACATATAAATATATATAAAACATATATATATAATAAACATATAAATATATAGAGTTAGGTGATCAGATATAGAAAGTATTCTATAAATAAGAGGATAAAAGTAACGTATAACCGCATATCCGAATGCATGACGACTACCTTAAATTAGATGCTTCTCTATAATCTTATAGGCATTCTAAGCATCCATAATTGAGTGTTTTCTAGAGTCCTTTAATAGAGCATATACATATATTAGATGGCATTTATTTTTTTGTTCCTCTGCATGGTGCCCGAAATCATCAAAATCAATTTGACCAACTACACATCCCAGTGTAACGTTCGATAAACTTGGGCAAAATGATGCTCTAAATGATAGAAATGCTCTAAAGCATGAGGTCCGTTGCAACTCAAATTTCTTACTTTTAGTGTCACTTCCTCACCACTTTCCTTATTTTAAGTTTACTTCTACACAGGATCCCTACTCATATAATAATATATATATAAATAAATATATATATATATATATATATATATTATAAATGAGGTTAAATGTGTAACAGATCTATGTAGGTTGTTGGAAGAATAGGAAGCCAATGAGCAATTGACATGTGGAAAATCAGTATTTTAATTTGAAAAAGAAAGAAATTAATGCTTAAAGGGCAATATAGGTATTTGACATTTACTAATCTTGAAATACATCCTTACAAAACTGCTCCCATCAAAAGACCACGTCTCTTTCTTTTTCCCTAATACACTTCCGCACCATCTGTCATAACCATCACTAACTCGATTATATCTCTGTCCGTTCTTGCTATTCACAAAGTTGTATGCGGTACCTTGCTATTCAGAACCTTGGCGCGTGTAAACTGCTCACAGTGCAACCCTAGCCATTAAAAGCCCTCATTTGAATATGTTTATTTGTTCATTTTTTGATGCCCAAATCGATGTCCATATGAGCAAAATCTTTAATATTCCCTAATAAAACCCAACAAAATTGCTACCTTTTTGTTATCATGTATATCTTTCTCTCTCGTATGTAAACTGCCGCTTCTCCCCGACTACCTTCTACTCGATTTGATCTACTAATATCGCTACCTCTTATATTTGTTCTTTGCTGTCTTTTATTAATGTATCGAAAGATGTGATGTGGTTATTTACTAAATGCTCATGTCGACAACATCATTGTTGCAATCACCGAAGTAAATGAAAATTACCAGTGTCGTCGTCATTATCGGAACCCGTTAACAGAATTCCCGATGCTGTCGTTACCGTTGTTGTGCATCAACGATATTTTGATGATGTAGCAACTATATACTAATTATATATGGTTTTCTAATATAGTTTTTGTAAGTTCATGTATCAGTTTTAGTTGTAGATCGTTCACTTATGTGAATCAACATTAAATATCAAATCTTGTTTGTTTATCTCATAAGACATGTATCAATTTCTTATCTCTTTGTTGAACCAGGTGGGTCTAAGGCAAGTTTATAGGCTCCGGCCATGGGCGAACCAGGTGGGTCTAAGGCATAGGCTCCGGCCATGGGCGAACCAGGTGGGTCTAAGTTTATAGCTTGATTTCCGGTCTGCGTTTCGCAAGTTTATAGGCTCGACCCCGGCCATGGGCGAACCAGGTGGGTCTAAGGCATCAAACAAATGAGGGATATCAAATTAGGTTGTGTTTATGAGGAAGAACATTACACCTTATAAGCTAATGAGCTTATTATTGTAGGCTATGAAAAACAAGGGATGACTTTGGTTTTTGATGAGGAAGACAACCAAAAGCAGTAGATACGTTTTTGATTATTTGTGGACTAGAATATTTACTTGTTTAGTAACCTTATCTATGTAAATATTTTGTATGGCCCCTTTAGCATTTGGTAATTGACAAGTTAAACCCTGTCTTAATATGTTGCTCAAAATCTTTAGTTCGAGACAAAACAACATTCTTAATTTTCTGAAGTATCATTTGTTATCGTATCTGTTAAATTTTTTATATTAAGAGAAGTAAGACGCGTTAAAGGAAATGCACAAGTTTTCATTGCAATTGTAACAATAAAATCAAATGAAACCCGCCCCTTTTTATATACTCATAATTTTGACGATCTATTATTCGTACATTACTATCATGTAGTAAAAAAATTCGGCCCCCCTTAACTCAAATTCCTGGCTCCGTCTCTTCATGCATATATAGATTTTGTGTATCAAAAATTAAACTAAACGGTATATAAAATCTATTTTTGCCTTCGATGTTCACAGTATCGGTTTTGTCGGCGTTCTTTGCCATACAGATTTTGCTAGAGACGACAATGAAGCATTATAGTCTCCGAGCGCAACGTTGTATACTATTCGTTTTAAGTCGCAAATTAACATATTTTTCTGGTGCTGCGATGTTCTTTCAATCCATGAGTTGTCCCATGTCACACATGTCATAATTTGTTTTGCATTTTAATTAATTATTGTAGTGTATCAGGTTTTTTTATTAGCGTAGCAATAAATTATCAAATTTACGCGTGTTTACATGAAACCAATTGTGTATCCAACATGTTCAGCTATTTAAACTTGTGGGTCAGTGTTTCTAGGATGTATACCAAAATAAAAATCACTATTTTGTATCTATAGATATCGTTGTAAATTTTTAAATCACTATTTGAATGGCGTGTATCAAATTGGTATTCATAAATGAGTAAATGACGTTGAGAAAAAAAGTCATTCGGTTTGGATTTCAAAATTGATGAGAGATTTCCCTATGTTTTTGGATAATGATACACAATGCCCTTATGGTTTAATTGTTATTACAGATTTGCCATTCATCCAATCTTGATTTAATGATTTCATCTTTGATACATCGTACGGTTGAGATCACTTCCTATTTTAGATACTTACTTACATTAACCTCCATATATATATATAGGGAAGAGATCAAGTGAGAAGAAAAAATATAATGAGAAGAATAAGAAGAATTTTTAGCCACACATTTTAAATAGGAAAGAGAATTTTAAAGGGAGGTGCATGCATTTTTATAGGTGCATCTGAAATGTGTGGTTGCGGTTACTTCTTATCATTCTCATTATAAGTTTTCTTCTTATTTGATCCTATATAATATATAATAATATATAAATACATATATATTATAAGTATCTAAATATATATACGTATATATATATATATATATACGTATATGTATATATTAATTAATGAACGCAGTTAAATACAATAAACACTTATAGTCAAATGTATCATTTTCGAATACGAGTGAGAACCTCCTCGTTGTGTTCAAAAGCTCTTAAACGTGTGGTGAATAGGGTGGATAAATGTTAGGGTGGATCATCCGGGGTTGATGATGAAGGCTTTGTTAAAGTGAAAAAGAATAAATCAGGTGGTAATAATAGAGGCACCAAAAACTTTAAACCGGTCTCGGTGAAACAAAAAACTCAATATCGCCCTAAAGTAAATCAATCAACTGAAGGTAATAATGGTAAGAAGAATGTCTCAACATCAGGTAACTCTTCAAAGAGGACAAGTATGACGAATGTCTCGACATCAGGTAATGGTACATTTTCCCTTAGTAACTCGATCGAGGTTTTAAAAATGTTGATGACCCGGCTAATTTGAAAGTAGAATCGGGTAACAAGGCTTCTACGTCTAGAGTGCAAGAGGAAGGGCAAAGTGCTACCCCCTTAGTAGAAAAGATTAATATGTTTAAAAAATAGATTCTAGAGTGGACACATGTGCTTGTGGATGATGATGGTAAACCTCTAAAAAAAGTTGATTATTTGGATGATCATGATAGCGAGGATGAAGTTAAACCGATTGATAATGAAATGGCAAATTTTCTGGCTTCAAAACAGTCGGGGGCTAGATATGGTACTAAGAGCTTGTTGGAACAATATGGGAAAATATATGGGAATGCTGAATACGACTATGACCCATACGATGATGATTTGTATGAAGGCCAGAAAATTCTTGACCATATTCAATCTATATGCGATAATTTCGAAATCAAGGTTCGAGATCGAAAGAAGAAACATGTTGGCTTCAAAATAGTCGGGGGTTGAATATGGTACTAAGAGCTTGCTGGAACAATATAGAGAAACATATGGGAATGCTGAATACGACTATGACCCATACGATGATGATTTGTATGAAGGACAGAAAATTCTTGACCATATTCAATCTATATGCGATAATTTCGAAATCAAGGTTCGAGGTCGAAAGAAGAAACATGTTACTTGATGTTGAGTCAATTGTAGTCTAGTCTTTATGTGTACCTTCCTTAAGGAAGTAGGTTGCCTATGTAATGGGTTGAGATGTGGGATTCACCCACATCCATTTTTTTTAATGGCAGCATATCATTAAAAAAGAACTAGCAAGGCGCTAGCATTGCAAAGGCGATTTAAGCCAATCAGTCTAACTAATACAATTTTTTCCTCTAAACTTTAACCAAGAAAAAGAAAAACAATGGATGTTATCAAAAATGTCACATTTTCTCATAACTTGAGAATTGAAAATGTGATTATTCCTAAAACGCCAAAGCATCCAACATGTGGAGTCTCTCTCCTCCTTTGAAGCTCCTACGAAAAAAACCAAGAATCCCAATCGCTACAGGAGCTTAAAAGCGGGATCTTTAACTCGCACCATCCTCAGACTAGTCTCCAAATATTAGAAGCTGTATCACAAGAGAAAAAGATATGGGAATTGGACTCAACAAGCTTGTTGCAAACTGGATACGTAATCAAATCGATGTCCAAACCACGAGATGAAATGTTAAGGGGATGAGGAAGTCTATCAAGAAACATACGCCACATAAAGATGTTAACCCACATCCATTGTACTAAATTGTTTTTTGGAGTAATAAATTTACCGGAGAAACCCTTTACCCAAAAAACAAATGTATCATTTTCTACTATGATATAAACTAGTTCATTTAAAAGAGTGCACGATCGTCACACATCAATTGTGTATTCACGAATTCCGAAATTGTCTCCACCTTTTTCGGGATTATTATCCAATCAAAATCATCCATTGATTGTCATGTAATAAAATATCACTACAACACAAATGGCCTAATGCAACAGTCAAAATCCGTTGCAAATCGGTTGCAAACAGCTAATTGCAACAGATTTGCAACGGATTTTGACTGTTGCATAAAGGCTCCATGCAAATAACAAAATTGCAACAGCTAAAATATAATTGTAACGGAATTGCAATGAAAGGGAAGCTGTTAGAAATTAGGGACTTTTGTGCAAAAACTAGAATTTCCAACGATAATTATAAAAACAAATTTGCAACCGTAAACTTTGCAACGAGTTTTCCAACTGTAATATTTTGCAACGATTGGCAAGACTAAAACTTGCAACGAAACTTTTTCCTTGCAAACTCGTTAGAAAATTAGTTCTCAAATTCACAAATACAGTAATCAGAAACCAAAAATTTTCAAATACATAAATAATATCCAAATTCATAATCATACAAAAATGCAAATTACATATTCACATACCAAATCCTACCACTTATACAACTTTTATATAATAAGTGCATCTAATACAAAGTATACTAAAAACAACCAAGTCTTTACTGTGTGGGAGGTTGATGCACAAAGTGTCCAAGTCTCAACAGCCTTCACATTCATAACTCTCTTCATTTCTTGCTTCAAGTTCTTTATTCATTGTAACTCTCGAGACTAATTCATACTACTGATGCTTCACATGCCTTTACAACACTTCAACCTATAAAAAACCAAATCTTAAAGCCATTGCAACTCTCTTTGATGCATATAAACTCAAATAGAACTAAAAATGAAAGCATAAAATAGATAATCAATCATAAGTGCATGATTTTTCCTATGTAACACCAGTCTAAAAAAATACATATGGAAATCTAACATTTGATAATGAACAAGTACTACAATATAACTATCATAAAGAGGTAAGGGCACTTACATAATGCTCTTGTGGCATGTATAAGAACCATATAGTCTCAACAGGTCGAACCGTGTTTGTGCCTAACCCGCTGTCCAAACTGATATGTCTACTCCAAGTCTCCAACTCACCCGCCCACCATAAATTTTGATCCCTAAAAGTAAATAATACTGTTATAGACCATATCATGCTATAATATCATAAATGCAACTAATTTTCTTCCTTAAATACTAAGAAAATTAAATCTGCATATCAACTCACAATGTTGTTTGAAAAATTGCAAACCTGCAAAGTTGATTCAGCAAGCTGAAATAATATCAAATGCAACAAAATATCAATTTATGTTCATACCTTAAATGAAGATAAATGGACCTACTAGTTCACTTAACCTCGACTTCTTTTTCTTTGGTGACTTGATATTCACAACGATTGAACTTGGAATCACTTTTTGCCGTCTCCCATTTTGTACTAAACTATTTGATTTTGCCCGCTTGGTGTCCTCACACATCAATCAGCCACTTTTGTCACCTAAGAGATCCATCACATTTGAACTCAGTTACAACTTAGTTACGTCATTTGTAATGTTGCCTATTTTTACAACTCGGTTACATCATTTACACTAAATGCATGTCAAATGAAACCATTATCACATTGTCCTAACTAAATAGTGCAAAGTTTGCAGCTATAAGCTGTAATGTATATCAAGATATTAACAAGAAGCCATGAGCTTGTGACTAACAAAGTTAAGGGCCCTTTCTACTCTAGTGAAATTAACTTATTATACCTTTTTTGTTAATATAGATATTTGGAGATGTAAAATAGTAATCTTTAGTTGAAAAAACAGAGAATGAATAGATACATCTGCTGCCATGGCTATAGAGTCAAGATATGTTTGTCTTGGGTGAAATATCATATACATCTCCAAAAGTCAAAATTGCCTAAAACATATGTAAATTGGATATTTCAACTTCTATTAAGGAAGCTAGTTCAGATTGTTAAGAAGTATATCAATGAAAAGTCAATTTTATACCCAAAAAATCAAAATTGGTACCTAAAGGTTAAGATACGCATCCAAAGAGTTAAACTGAGTCCCGATAATAACATAATATATGTAAATCCAAAAGCGAACACTTCAGCTCCAACAAGATAACCTAATACAACATACATTTACAGAAAAATAAATATCATACACTGATAAATTTGTACAAATAGCTCGAAATTGTAAATAAACTAATTACCAGATAAGATAAAGCTTTGGTGGATGCAGGCAGATCGGGTTACAGTGGTTGGTTGCGGTTCCAACAGTTGGTACCTATCATGGTGGAAGATGAGATTGAATAACATAGAGTTGATGACGAAATTAGTAAGGAACTCGTGTAGAAGGATGAAGAAAAGAAATTGGTGGATGCAGGCAGATCGGGTTACCGTGGTTGGTTGTGGTTCTAACAGTTGGTACCTATCATGGTGGAAGATGAGATTGAATAACATAGAGTTGATGACGAAATTAGTAAGGAACTCGTGTAGAAGGATGAAGAAAAGAAATTGGCTTTTGTGTGTGTGTTTGTGGCTGCAAGTGAAAAAGAAGAAAAGGGATCTATGAATTAGAGGGATGTTGAGGGTTTTGATTTTGGGGAAAAGATGGGCGGGAGACATGAAAAAAACAAAGCGGGAGAACAAAATTTCAGAAATTTTTGGTGTGTGTGAGGTAATAATTTTAGTATTTACTATAAAAAATAGTACTCCATAATAATACGTTTTATAAATCATAACTTTGAGTTATAAAACAAGGAATGCAAAACTAGATTTTATAAAGCTTAAAAATAACAATTTAATTGCTAATAACTAATTTCTATTAAGTCACTCGGTAGAAGTAGTATACATTGGTATAATAACTATTAGAGTACATATTATATTGTAATCGGCCCATTGGCCTGAGCCTAGTTTGTATAGCAACCCATAGTCTAGAAGGATCCTTTGTATCCTATATATAGGACCATTGTAATCAATCAATAGTCAAGCATAATCAATAGAAGGATCCTCTGTATCCTATATATAGATGTGAGGCATGTCCGATTGACAGGCTAGTTTAGTCTTTTTTAATAATTATCAAAAACGTG
>BQNB010041996.1:0-16814 GCA_026074375.1 Tanacetum coccineum
AATTAACGAAAACTCATAAATTAAATAAGTATATGTAAACATGTAGTTTATATGATGATCATGCTCTTGCAACATATTTATTTCACACTTAGAGTTTTCTAGATTTTTATCGTGTTTTTATTAGCCATTTTACTAGTATTGTCTAAATTAGCTCAAAAAGCCCAATAGGCCCATTAAGCAAGCCCATTAAATTATTATATTGATATTATCACTCAAAGACCAGGTCCTAGCCTATTAGTTAGGTCCAAGTGGATTGGGCCTAAAGCTAAGTCCATAGAGTCCAATTTGTTACATTGGGCCTAGTGGCCCAATAAGGCCTTATGGCCCATTTAAGCTTATAAATGACTCTTGTTATAAAATTTCAGATTCTCGAGGTCGGAATACTTTTATTATCAGTATGTCAGTATTTTAAAACTCCCAAGAATTGGGTCCTACCACCTCGGGTTTTAGTTACAAAAATCACTTTACGTTGTATAGTGTTCGGGTAGTAGTAAATTTGGTATACTTTTATGTTTACGTAAATAGTCATAATTTATAATCCGTAAATGGTATAATTGATATATTTGTATCCTTAGTTTCATATTTAAGTGTACATTACAGATCCAAACCCATTTTTTACTTATTTTAAGTATACTTACACATATGAACAATTTACTACATAAAGGTCAAGTTACAAATTCGAACTGAAATCTCACTTTTATCATTTTTGATGCCATTTACAAACCATAAGGAGTTGGTTGACCATCCAACTGATTCAGAATCTATATGATTTTATCTAGGTCTCATAGTTTTAACTTTTTAACCAACTCAGTCCGTAAATGTTACTTGTTATACTATCTGTACAGCAAGGTCAGAATCAACTAGTTTTAGTATTTTGATCATATCTCACTCAATATTCAGTTTCTAGAAATCATCCAATTTACCAAGTGTTCATAAGAGAATTTTCTACAACCTAATGTAATCAAATCCAACCTCAAACCTATTGAAAATTACCAAACCTACTATTCATTACAGCCCCTAATTTCTATGATTATTTCACTTGTTTCAATGGCCATTTTAGCTATAATTAACCTAGATCTACACATGCATTATCATT
This sequence comes from Tanacetum coccineum, assembly GCA_026074375.1. Lineage (NCBI taxonomy): Eukaryota > Viridiplantae > Streptophyta > Magnoliopsida > Asterales > Asteraceae > Tanacetum > Tanacetum coccineum. Next base: position 1,097 of record BQNB010041996.1, read on the forward strand.
TTCATTGCTTGATCATCAAATGTTATACATGTACATATACATTTGAAAATAAAAAAAAACATAAATAAGACTCATGAGATTTTACCACAAGAAAATTGAAGAAAATGATCAAATGATCAAAACAATAACAAAGCTTCAATCTTCCACATGATCTTCACCCAAAATAATTTTTGACCACCATTTTATTTACCCAAAATGACTTTATAATAACTTGTATAATCTCAGCCCCAACTTGAATATAACCTTCTTTAAAACCTCTTTAAATCACCTCCAAAATACAAGGGTTATACTAGGTATTCATGTTTACTAGTGTGCTCATTATTTGATCTTCAAGTTTTTGTGGATTTGATGTTTTTGGTGAGTGTTGGTGGCGTCACAAGGTGAAAGGGAGAGAGCAAGATCAGATTTGTGTTGATAATTATGGCTTGTGTGTGTTATCTTGGTCAAAATGAGCCTTATATGTGTTAAGAGTGAAAGTGCCAAGTGTATAGAGTTGGATTAACATGATGCTAAGTGTCATGAGCACTCTTTAGGAGTAGCCACCTCATGAGATGAGGTGGTGAATTCCACTAACTTAATTTAGTGGTGGTATAAGTTAGCATTTAGGGTATAAATTTTAAGATAGGTGGGTAGTTTTGAGGCTAACGGGTATTAACATAAAATATAACGAAAGTTAAGGCGGAACCACGAAGTGAAAACAAACCAAGTAAAAATAGTTCTACGAAAATCGGGATACTTTTTTGAAAATTTTCAAATTACGTACGGTACAAGACAAATAATAATTATAAACATTGCTCGTAACACGAAAAATAAAAACGAGTGTAATAAAATTATTTCTATGGCATTTTGAAAATATAAGCGTCGATGCTTAACGTAGAAATCGCCAGTTCTTGCAAACATCGTGTAATTTACAAATGTAAGTCCTAATTCTCCCGGTTAGTCGTGAGTTCATATCTCAACATAAAAATGAAAATTATAATTAATACTCAAGAATAAAATAACGACCTGAAATTGACGGATTGTCACACATCAATACCAAGACATGCAATACAACTAAAACAAATCTAAGCAGTTCAACCCAACAAACATTCAATATTCAATCAAACAGGAAATAAACTAAGAGATTTAAACTCCACATGCCGCCTATGGTCTCTCTAGCATCTTCTCTTATTCTTAGGATCCTCATGATGCTCACATGAAATGATGCTTAAAAACGTCAACACAAAGGTTGATGAGAGTCATAGGTTTAAGACATAAAAATCAAAGCTTATAAACAATTAATGTGATTAATGCAAACATGGCATGACAATTACTTCACTATCATACAAGTTAGCATACAAATGTAACCAAAACGAGCATGGAAATGAAACGTGTCCCTAGATCCAACAAGTATCAACAATTGGGTAGGAACGTTACCCCGATCCATTAAAACCGTCACTTCACATGGGTAGGAGCGTTACCCTCGATCCCGATATCACAACAAATGGGTAGGAACGTTACCCTCGATCCTGATATCACAACAAATGGGTAGGAATGTGATGTGTTTTAAAAGCTTTAAATTTATAAGACTGAAAATACCGAACAATTATATGGAAACACACGGGTAAAGTATAACCCTCGTTTATATTATAGTATTGTAGGTAAGTCAGGTCGTTCCACAGGAGATTGGCAATTCTAAGATAAAGTCGATAATATCACGAAAAAGGATTATCTTATAGATTGTCATGATTCTAAAGATAATGGTTTAATTCGGTTAAAAGAGATGTTTGGTCAAGGAACAAGAAATATAATAGATAAACTTGAATAGAGGGATGATTCACGGATGTGGTTATAATCTATTTAAGAGTGTTTGGTTGCTTAAAAAGATTATCTATTGTTCATAATGCAAAACCCTTTCGGCCTTTACTTTTAATTATGAAAATGCTTTAAGTGTAATCCATGTTTGATGATGAGTACTATAAGCTTGCTAAACCAAGTTCGTTAGACATGTGGTTTGGCGTTAAACCTTTTTGTACTTGGGTTAATTTTCGTTTCCTTAGCCAATTCTCACAAGGCTAAGCTCTAGTTGTCATAGACAAACAACTTGGAAATCACCATTTAATCCGGAGTTTTTCGACCTATATCCGGAATGAATGGTGATCAAACGAAGATTAAAGGATCCAAGTCCAAGAACATCAAGCTTATATTATTCATATCAAAAGTTCATTCAAATAATCAAGTTTGATCCATTATATCCAAATAGTTCCTAACCAAACATGTTAAACTACTCAACAATCATAATAGCAACACATTTAACAAGTAGAATAGATCTAAAATTCATATTATAAAAAGATTGAAACATGTTTCTTTACCAAATTTCAAGAGCAAAAGATCTAATATAACAATTTCTTCTTAGAACAAGGATATAACTAATGTCTAGCACCTCCAACTTCTGAAATTACAAAACTTTCTTGCTTTTCTATCCCAGAAAAGATGAAGATGAAGGTTTTACCCTTCAAATCTTCCTAAGAACTTACTCTAACTCTTGGAGAATGATTGAGTATGTGTTATGAACTGATGATTGTTGTTGTGAAATGATATCTTTCCTTCAAATTTGTACTTCTATTTACAGTGATGATTGGGCAATTCAATAGTTTCATCATTGTTGGCATTTTTGTAACTGACACAGAAAGTGTGTGCACTTGGATAAAAGTGCTCCGCACATCCCTAATAAATGATTTGCAGTAAACACGATGACAAGTGCACCGCACTTGACAATAAAACCGGCGCACTTGTGCCTTTAATATCAACAGTCCCTTTCTAGATTCTTCTTTTGACGATTATTAGTTGTAAATAACCAAATCTCTTTGTCGGAACCCTATAATCACTTCACTTCATTACCAGTTGCATGGAATGATTAAGAAAATAAAGATGGAAGATATGAAGAATGTAGAGAGAAGTTAGAGAGAAAAGTGGGTTGCTTATATAAAATGTCTTACAAGAAATGAATCAACCAACCACCTCACCTTACTTGGTGAGGTGTATATATACTAGGATTAAAAGGCTTGCATGCCTTTAGTAATTCTACGGGCCAGGCTAAGGATTTCTTAGGCTTTCGCCCGATACACGTGACCGATTAGATTACAAATAAGAGCCCGTTTACCCGTCTTGCCTATTACAACGTATATTAATTTAGTGATCGAGACCTAATATAATTATGAACGAACTTCCATTATTCGACTCAATATTTTGAGGCTAACAATCTCCCCCAAAGTAAGTTCATTGTGACACTCCTTCGTGAGATCAATGAGATTACTTTTGTCGTTAAGCTCTTGTGATCTTTGTCTCTGTCTACGTTGTAGGCTTGTTGCTTCATGCTTTGTGATCTTTGATCTTGAGCCTTTGTCATTGTCTTTAGACTTTATCTTTTCCATCCGAGATCTTTAAATCTTTATCCTCCTGTCTTGATCGTCTTTGCTACCTTGCGATCTTGTGTCTTGACCAACATGCTCATACTTTGCATCATCTTGAAAGCTTGCTAACAATCTCCCTTGATAGACTTGATATCTTTGAAGGAAGATCTTGTATATCAGAGTTTGTGCGGAAGTCTTTGTCTTTAATTCTTGAGCTTTCATGATTCTTGAATCTTGATGCTTATAGAATGTCTTTGTAGTTTGAGCATGAGCATGTGGTAATGAATCCGACTTCAGCTGGAATGAGGCATCACCATCTCCATCTTTATGTATCCTGAAATAAAATAGTTAGCAATAAAGCGGGTGGACGAATATGGCTTTGTCATTCGTCCAAATTTGGTTAGATTAGCCTCTGGTTCCATAGGACCGTTTTACAGTATAAATATTATACCTGTGATCAGGTAGATTCAAAGAATCTCCTTGACAGGGTTTCCAGCTCAAAGCATAGGATCTTCTAACACAGATGTATTAGATTTGCCATGCTTGCTAGTTCTCATTACCGAAATGTCTCAAAGCAGACAACACGGTAAGAGTGAATCAGATAGTTACTATCTTTCTGATTATGTCATCAATTCATTTACTAGACCTTTATCGATATCCAGTTGACACAAGCTTGATTCATATAGAATCTCGCAAGTCACCTACCGCAGTGCTGTTTGATGATGACACTGGAAGGATTTCCATTCGTCATTGTGAATACTAAAGAGTATCACTCTAAATGTTCTGGCAGAATCACAAGGATAATGCGTAGGACTCTTGTTAACAGCTTGTGAACTTAATGATGTTCAAAAAGTGTTTGTCATGGAATGTGTCCTAATTCGATTTATTTAATGATCTCTTGGTTCTAGACTCGATTAGTGCGTTTTGGTTTTTAGTAATCGGAGGCTGGAGCAGACTGCCACCTATTCAATATTAACTAACTCGGAGTGAGAAAGTCAATAGTAGTTGAGTGTATCTCCGTGACAAATGAGACAAGTTTCTTTTGAGAGAAACTTGAATGGCTGGGGAGGGTTGTGCATTGCATCACTGGGTCCATGATGTCGTCTTCAATGTCAGCAATCAACATTGTGATTCTGACAGCATATGTATTGACCCGGTTTCTACCTAAGTTGTGTGGAGGGCTTCTTTCTTTTCACCCTTTATCCATACATTTCTTTTTCATTCTTCAACCCCTTCAATGCTTACCAAGACGTCATTACTAACACCTTGTTGTGATTGTTCCAGTGTTAGCTCAATCTTAGTCGGCATTCTTCCCTTATACACATTCATCTCCAATCATACCTAAGGACTGCTATTTCTAACTATGGAGTATCCTTGGGTAGATCCCTTCGGTTCTGGTTGGATCATAGGACAAATACCTAACCTTACCACCTTATGACTTCAGAATCGTCATGAAATAAGATGTTGTAGGGTATGAGATCGTAACCATAAAACCTTTTTTGAAGAGTATCAAGCACTTTGAGTCGATAAGATCACTTATTATTTTTAAGATCATATTTTAAATATATTTCTCCCCTTATTTTAAATACTAATGCACTTAGTTTTTGAAATACTTTGTGATTAAAATTTGTCTTGAAATACCATGGGGAAATCTTTTACTTAGCATGAATTACATCATGGGGAAAACTTTTACTTAGCATGAATTACATGGAACATAAACTTGCTCCCCCTCAATTTTACATATGTTTGACACCAAAAACAATGATACCAAGTTGTAAAATGAATATAAAATTGAGGTTGAACACTTAGTCATCTTATAACTATCATTCTATTGAATTGTCATTATTATCTTGTTGTTATTAAGAGACTTTTTGGGAATGGTTTGAATACATAAGAATGGTCGTGAGATGATGTATCCAAACTCATTAAATGTTGTTTTTCAAAAAACTCCCCCTTGAAAGATGGAGTGTTGAACATAAAAACAATTTTGGACAGATTATGAAAATCGTCATGAGGAAATTCCTGAAAAATTGTGTTCACATTTGAAAAAAAACAGCATGTTAGAAGACATTTCATCCAACTCTAAGGGTAAGCGCACTTATGCGTACACTATCCTTTTTCTTGAGCTCAAAACTTTAAATGTCTTGTAAGAACAGCTCAAGACCGAGAAAAGTTGAATTTCTCATTGTTAGGATAAGTTATCTTTATAGATAAACTTTCCTTTATTTGAAGTCCGGGTTACGTACTGAATTGCACATAAGCCATTAAGAAAAATTAGAAATGACATGTTTTAAAAGCATTTGAAACTCCTGTTCGAACTTCATTTTACACGCCCGTGTCAAAATATTAAATCAACAATTCTATGTACGCAAATGTTATCTGATTCCAAGAGAACAAGTTCGAGAAGAATATATGTTTTGAAACATTTCTGATTTTTGGATTTTGTATTTTTTTTGAAATTTATATTTCTGTACTTTTTTCTTTTTTGAACTTTTATATATATATATACATGTTGAATGTTTGTGATGTATCATGAAGATTCTTTTTGTCAAATCTCCAGTTTCTGGCGGAATCAAACATCTCATACCAATGTGTCCTGACGAGATACGAAACCTTTTCTTCGGTAAGGGCTTTAGTAAAAACAAGTCAGGCCAATTGGTATTCAAGTTCTGACAAAGTATATTCAATTATACTAACCAGTTTTCAACCTGTTCCTTATGAAGTGATACCGAGTATGGATATGCTATGTACGGGAGTGCGGCACGGGTTTCGTCATGATATTGCAAAAAGCTGGACTGAGAGTCGCAGATTACAACGTATTTTGTTGTAGTTAGAAGCCGATAATCTTGAAGCTGTGTCCAGCATACCACATTACTATGGAAGCACATATACTTGCAGATAACGCTATGCTTGGTACGGGAGTGCTACACGGGGTTTCATGATATTGCTATGGCTGACTGAGAGTCGCAATACAACGGTATTTTGTTGTAGTTTAAGCCATAATCTTGAAGCTGTGTCCGCATCCACGTTACTTGAGTACAACTTACAGATAACGCCACGTATTCAGCCTCTGTGGATGACATTACAGTACAATCCTGGTTCTTTGACATCCAGGTGACTAGCTTATCACCTAGGAACTGTGTTCCTCTAGAAGTGCTTTTGCGAGTATCAACGCAACCGGCATGATCGGCATCTGAAAAAGTTGTTAGTTCAAAGCCAGAACCCTTCGGATACCAGAGTCCCATGTGAATGGTACCTCTTAAGTATCGAAAGATCCTTTTAACCTCTTTGAGGTGTTTTTCAGTCGGTCTTGCTTGATATCTTGCACAATAACATACAGCTTGCACTATGTCTGGTCTACTAGATGTCAGATACATGAGTGACCCGATTTTGCTACGGTAGTCAGTTTGGTCTACGGGTTCACCACTCAAGTCTGCATCTAATTTAGGTTTCGTAGCCATTGGTGTACCAATTCTTTGTCCATTTTCCATACCATGTTTTTTCAAAATCTCTAAAGTATATTTGGCCTGATTGATAAAGATACCGCGTGGGGATTGGTGGATCTAAAGTCCTAAAAAGAATTTCATTTCCCTCATTAAGGACATCTCAAATCTACCGTGCATTAATTTTTCAAAACATTTTGAAAATTTAGGGTTTGTGGAACCAAAAATAATGTCATCAACGTAAATCTGCACAAGTAGAATGTCCTCCCCGTATTTTATCGTGAATAAGGTCGGGTCAATTATACCTTTAGTAAAACCTTTGGAAATCAAGAATTTTGAGAGTTCATCATACCAGGCTCTCGGAGCTTGTTTCAATCCATATAGAGCTTTCCTTAGACGTTAAACTTTGTCTGGATGATTAGGATCAACGAATCCGTCTGGTTGTGCAACATAAACCTCCTCCTGTAATGGACCATTAAGAAATGCCGTTTTCACGTCCATCTGATAAATTGGAAAAGACTTGTGTGCAGCATATGCGACAAAAATCCTGACAGCCTCCAAGCGAGCAACTGGAGTAAATGATTCTTCAAAATCAATACCCTCTTCCTAAGCATAACCCTTTGCTACAAGTAGTGCTTTGTTGCGAATTACAGTTTGGTCTTCATCTTTTTTGTTTTTCCATAACCACTTTAGCTTTATTACGTTCTTGCCAAAAGGTTTGTCAACGAGTTCCCAGACTTGTAGTCTATCAAACTAATGAAGTTCTTCCTGTATTGCTTCTATCCATGCAGAATTGGCCATTGCTTCCTTAATGTTTTTCGGTTCAACAATACTCACGGTGAGTGCGAACATACACATTTTAGGATTTATTGCAAGTTGTCGTCTTGTTTGCACTGGCTTCGATGGATTTCCACGAACTTGAGTTAATGGGTGATCTTTTGTCCATTGGTATTCGGAATCTTGAGGTTGATTAAAGGTATGCATATTTGAAGTACCAATATTGCGTGAGGAAGACTCAGCAATTTCTTATACCAGTATATAGAAAGGATTGGTAAATTCTGCTTGATGATCGTTGTTTTCCTCGGCATGAACATTTGTAGGAGTTGATGGTTCTGATGGAGGTTGAATATTCATTGAAGGTGGTGTGTCTTTTTGAATAGAATTGTCGGTGGGAGAAGAAGACTTGTTGACACGAGAAGTACCATCATTGAAAAATTCATCGTACAAAGGATTGAAAAGAAGATCCAACTCCTGTTGTGATGGAACTGTTGTATCTGCTGAAGGAGAAATATTTTGTAGTTCTGGTGTGGGGTCAGGGTTGTCATAATCTGACGCCTTTTGTAGTTGGGGAACGAGGCCTGAAGTGTTATTAGCAACAGACGTCTCTAACATCTCTTTGATCTCATCAAATCTGATATGGATGGATTCAACTATCAACCTTGTTCTCTTGTTGTAGACACGATATCCCTTTGACTGAGTGGAGTATCCCACCAAAATGCACGGATCCCCTTTTTCTTTCATCTTATCCAAATTTTCACCATCTCTTGTTAAGTAACAAGTGCAACCAAATATGTGAAGGTGTTTAATTGAGGGTTTTCTATCATTAATGATGTGATATGCCGTTTTCTCATGAGTTGGGATGATGATTGATCTGTTTTGAGTATAGCATGCGGTTGCAATTGCTTCAGCCCAAAAGAATAAAGGAAGTTTAGAAGCCGAAAGCATCGTTCGAGCAGCCTCAACGAGAGTGCGGTTTCGTCTTTCGACAACGCCGTTCTGTTCAGGTGTTCGAGGAGTAGAAGTTTGATGCTCAATTCCTTCTTCTTTAAAGAATGCATTAAGTGTCTTGTTTAAGAACTCAGTGCCTCTGTCAGTGCGAACAGAAATTACTGGGCTTGAAGATTTCTTTGGATCATCGTGAGAAAGTCTTTTAAAACTTCTGGTGTTTCATCCTTGGAATGTAGAAAGAGAGTCCAAGTGTATCTGGAGTAGTCATCGACGATTACCAGAATATATTTCTTCCCATTTATGCTTGCAACCCGCATTGGACCACATAAGTCCATATGAAGCAAATTTAACCGTCCTTTTGAACTTGGAACAGTCTTTGACTTGAATGAACTTCGTTTTGCTTTACTCACTTCACAAGAGGAACATAGTTGATCCTTGACATACTTCAGTTTTGGTAAACCAATCACAACATCTTTCTTTGAAAGCAAGTTGATGTAGTCGAAGTTGAGATGAGAAAGTCTTCGATGCCATAACCACGCTTGAGTTGGTGATGCTTTTGCCATGAGATAGATTGGAGTTGATGAAGTTTTTCTTAAAGAGAAATTGTAAAGAGATCAGTTCCACGATTACCGGTTAGTAAGTCGTTTCCCTGAAGATCTCTAACAAAACATGTAGATTTCCGAAATGCAACCTCCAAATCCGCATCACAGAATTGACCAACCGAGAAAAGATTGTGATTGAGACCTTCGACGTAGTAAACCCTTTTGATCGTGATATTTCCTTGAACCAAATCTCCATAACCAAGAATTAGAGCAAATTGATCATTGCCAAAATGAACGGTACCCAAGTATTTTTCAACAAAATTGCACAACAGAGATAGATTGCCCGTCATGTGCTTTGTGCATCCAGAGTCAACAATGAATAGGATGAGTTGTACAATTTGCAAGAGAATTAGAGGACGATGGAATACATGACAAATTGGATCCTAAAGTGTTTGTGAGTTTTAAGACATTAGTTATCCTAGATACATTATCTATGGAAAAACTAACTTTCTTAGTCACACTTTCGTTCCTAACTTTAGGTACCCATTTCCTTTTTGTCTTAGGAACCCATGTATATGCTGATGGGCATTGTTGTGCTATCCACCATTTCCAAGGGCATGTGTTATCAATTTTGGTGGTAGTTATCATTTGAGCATTTGGTGTGCTCCGTTTGAAGCTTTGTATAGAAGGAAATGTAGGTCGCCTGTTCTATGGGCAGAGATTAGAGAGAGTAGTTTGACTGGACTCAAGTTAGTACAAGAAACGACTGATAAGGTAGTGTTATTAAAGGAAAAGCCCAAAGCGGCGAGAGATCGTCAAAAGAGCTATGTTGATTATAGGCGTAAGCCGTTAGAGTTTGAGGTGGGAGATCGTGTATTGTTAAAGGTGACGCCTTAGAAGGGCGTAATGCGTTTTGGAAAGAAGGATAAGTTAGCACCAAGATATGTGAGACCGTTTGAGATTCTTGAAAGGATTGGCCTTGTAGCTTATAGGTTGAGGTTACCTGAGGAGTTGAATAGCATGCATGACACCTTTCATGTGTCAAACCTGAAGAAGTGCCTGGCAGATGCTAATTTGCATGTACCGTTAAATGAAATCAAAATTGACAAGACTTTACATTTTGTTGAGGAACCTGTAGAAATTATGGATCGTGAGGTTAAGAGTTTGAAACGTAGTAGAATACCACTTATGAAAGTTCATTGGAATTCAAAGTGTGGTCCCGAGTTCACTTGGGAACGCGAAGACTATATGAAGTCTAAGTATCCTCAGTTATTTGTTGATCGTGTTGTTGAACCAACTAGTTAACTCTCGGGACGAGATTTGCATAAAGAGGGGATATTGTGACAACTGTGATTTAAGTAGGTTAGTTTATATCTTTAGAAATGGTTAAGTGTCCATTTTGTATGTTTCTTGTGTGCTATGTGTTCTATATGTATGTTGAAGTGGTTTACATATGTGCATGATGTCATTTTAGAGGTAAATGATTATCTTATTGTGTGTGCATATGAGTTTGGTGTTAAGTATTCCATTTGTTCACGTCTGGTGATAATGGAAATGAAGGATGTGTTGCATGCATTGCTATGTCAATTCTTGGTTTTTAAGAGTTAAGCGTTTATAAGAAGTGTAAGTTATTGGAAAGGAAGCATGTGAGTGAAATATGGAAGTTTGCAGTAAACTTTCCATAAATAGAAAGTGAAATGTGAAATGAAAAGTTATTTTTAGAAAGTCTAGTAGGTGGCGTTTTTGTAAAAAGGTTTACTCAAATTAGCTTAGGTTTTTATAAAAACTTAAGGTAATGTAAGTAATAGGGTAATTAATAAATTAATTAACAACAAAAAATATATAAAATTATGAATAAGGGGACGATCAGAATATAGAGTTTAAAAGGATTTAGGAGTGCTAAATTTGTAAAAGAGGAATTATAGGGGGATTAGGATACCATTTAGATATATTAGAAGAAACCTAGTTCACAAATAACTCCTTTCCTCTCCATCTTGTTTGAAATCACAGCCCCCATAGCCAAAGAAATATCGACCTCCATTGTTGATCCAAGGAAAACCTCAAGAATCGTTGTTTAGGTTCTGGCATTCAAGGTAAGCATGTTAATCCTATCTAATTTATATATTCATGTAACATTTAATGTGATGGATCTAGGGTTTATAGAAAATACAAAAAATAAAGGAACATTAATGATATAATAATGATTAGGGTTATTCTAGGGTTATGATCATGCATGTTTCATGTTAGGGTTTGCGTCAGATCTTGATTTAGGGTGAGCAGAATTTAGGGTTGTGTTCACGAGTGAATATATCCATGATGGTAATAGGTTTTTGAGTGTTTCTGGACTCTAAACAGTAGCTCATTGAATGTACTTTCCAAAAAGTTCAGCCTCAAACATTTTTGAGGTTCGGAAGTAGGTCAAATGTTGGTTACACTAAAAGTTGTTAAATAAGTAAATACGGGTCAGATTTAGGTCATGTTTGGGACGGGAAGTCATTCAAATATTGGTTATACTAAAAGTTGTCAAAACAGTAAATACGGGTCAGATTTAGGGCATGTTTGTGAGGGCAAAACCCTAATTAAAATTCGAATTGAGCTTAGCCCTTCTACAGTAGTTAAGTTCAAAATGTATATAAAGAAACCCCAGAAGGATACTTTCTGAATAGGGACTATTTTGAGGTTTGATTTTCTTAGGAGTACTTGTGCATGTAAATGGCTCTAGGGAATCATGAGGTAGTTAATATACTCATAAATTAACGTAGGTAATTTTTGGTATGAATTATGGAGGTCAGTAAGTAGAGGTTTTGAGTACGTTAAATCACGTTAAAATTTTGCAGTTTTGAACAAATTATGACTAACTAGTGAAACTTGTTAATGAAGTGGTTAAAGTTGGGTATGGTGTCGGGGTGACCCATGGGGTTAATAGAACACCTTAGAAATCCATCATATGATTGTTACATGTGCTTAAGCTTTTGGCTTAGTAGCGTGTAACACGTGTTGTTTTGTTGTTTAGATTTGTGCTAGTGTTTGTGGAAGCTGCAAAGCAATCAGGTGAGTTTCATAGCCCCTATTTTCTTATGATTTACCGAGGTGGAAATGATGCAAAGTGTTTGGAAATGTTTTGATTACTGTGATAATGTGTTGTCAAAGATGCATGGACTATACGTGTCTATTATATGTTGTGTGCTACATGTTTTGTGATGTGATATTGAGATTTGTGAACTAAGTTAGGGGGATTACCTATGGGTATCCATGGCCTGTTTAGTGGAAGGTACTGTGGCCTAGCGGGCAAGATGGTTACTTTGAGAGTATCCACGGCCGGGGCTAAGGGGGTAACCACAAGGACCTTGGTACGATTGAGACGTCTTATAAATCGTTACTGGGAAATCGTGTAATTGGATTGTATTGGATTGGTTGTGCATGCTAGCCTGTATGATAGTTCATTTATTGTCCTGCAATGTTTTCTTTATTATCACAGTAATGCGTAGTTTGGATTTTATATCGTGTCTTAAACCTATGACTCTCACCAACTTTATGTTGACGTTTTAAGCATCATTTTCAGGTGAGTATCGTGATGATAAGAAGGATGTTAGGAAGAGTGGCTAGAGAGACCCTAGGCATTGCTTGTGGAGTTGTCTTTTCTAGTCTTTTCACAACATTCACTGGCCCTTGATCCCAAACTGTCCAGTCTGATTGTCCATTCATTGGTACCTTAGAGTAGTATCCACTTTCTTGTTTCTAGTGTTAAGGATAGTTTAGGTGTTGTTGGTAGGTTTGTAGAGTCTCTTACGTACTTTGCAATGAGAGCTAAATTTTTTCTGCATGTCCTGCTATCCTTCTGGGCTTGTTCAGGATCATTGTCTTCTTCAGAAGCTGACCTAGTGGTGGTGTGATTGTTTAGCTATTCCTTTGCCTTTGTATCTTGTAGTTGCCATAGAGATCTGGTTCGGAATGATGAAGCTTTGTTGTTGGTGCATTTGATTTGTGAAGGTTTTGAATGTTTTGGTAATAAGGGTCTTATTGTTTGGAGCTGTTGCAAACAAGTGCTAATGGGTTAGTATTCTTGGCCATTACTTTCAGCACGGAGTTCTTTAAACTTCTTTTGGTATTGTTTCAGAATGTCAAGAGTTATGTATGAAACTTCATCCTACTTGTGTTGTTGTTGAAATTGTTACAAAATCTTGACCATTATGGTTGAAGTTGTTGAAGAAATTGAAACATTGACTTGCATGTTAGCAACTGTCAATTGTTTCTGATTAAATTTTTCATTCATCATTTTGTAGACTAGTATCTTGTGTAGTAAGACTCAATTGTTTCTCCATCGTGGAGGTGAATTGACCAACTCCCAAAATAAGTTTGTCTTGAATCTTGAAATATGGAGTTAATTGTTGCAAGCATTGGTGGACGATCCCTTAAACCAGCTGCCATTATGTTGTTATGCATTTGACTGTCAGTTGTGGAAGTTGTGATTAGAGTAGTCATGATGAATGATTGTTGAATTATAAAGTGAAAAGGATTATGTAGGATCTTAAAATGATAAAGTTGTGTTGTGGTTTTGTCTTGATGTTACAGGTTCGATTTACAAATTTGATTAAGCAAATTCGGTATCAAATTCGGTAACAAATTCGGTAACAAAATGGGTAAAGCAAATTCGGTAAAAACTCGGTAAAGCAAATTCGGTAATAAACTCGGTAAAGCAAACTCGAAAGGTTTCTTGGACAAGTCTAAGATCAAACTCAGAATAATTTGTCGGATAAGTCAAATATCGATCTCAGATGAAATTCTCGAGCAAATCAATGCTTGGGCAAATCAATTCTCGGTAGGAAATTCTGAGACAAATCGTCGCGGCAAATTCGATCAAAGTTACAAATGAAAATTTTCTAACAATTTTCCTATTACAAAAAGTCAATAATAACTCTCCTAACTTAAAACTCGATGAAACCGAGAATTGTGTAGATATTACAACTTTTATGCTAATTTCCAAAAATGAAATGAAATCCTAGGACACACTTTTCGATAAAACCGAAAACGTGTGCACTATTACAACTCGATTTCTGAACAAGATGACTTTCTTAACAAATTAGGGGTACAACTCAAATTCAGTAATAATAAAAGACAAACAACCACTAACTCGGTTGTACTTGTTCCTGTTTCAAAATAGATAAAAAAAAAAAACTTTCTGTTGCCAAGTATCGAACATGTGATCACTTCAATCACAATACACAGCCACAACCAACTGAGCTAAAGAGAATTTGTGTTAGTTCTTCCCATACTCGTTATTAGACATACTCGATGTTACAAATACTTAGCAAATTCGGTATATTAAAAAATAACACAGAAGTATCATAAGTAGGAATCGAACACAAGACCACCAGTGTGAAGTATTAACACTCCCACACAAACCACTTGAGCTAGGCCTCTTTATGTGTTCTCCTTTTCCATTCTCGATATAAATAAGTAAACTCGATGTACTATATTTTTTAGTTTTGACAAACTTGATTGTACTTCTTTTTCGGTAAACTTTTTATTAAATTCAGAACAGTTTTTTTTCACTAAAAAACAAACCGAATTTTATGAAAACAAAAAAAAATGAAAGATTAATACATCCTAAACTTTAAACAAGATTAAACCTTGAGTAGTTAGGAAGATCAAAATCACAATTTTGATAAAAAAAAATTTCGAACCAAAAAAAACTAAACCACACGAACACAACTTGTTATCCCCTTGGCTCTGATACCAAATGTCGGTTCCCCTATAATCACTTACACTTCATAATATGAACAAGAAATTAAGGAAGAAGATGTGAAGAAATGTAGATAGAGAAACTAGAGAGAGAGTAGAGATGGAAGGATTACTTGCAAATGAAAAGTTACAAATGAACCAACAACCTCTTCAAGAGTGGAGAGGGGTATTTATACTTTCTTACTAACCTAGGGTGACGCCTAGGTGTAGTGTTGTTGAGCCGGCTTGGGTTTTGGGCTTTAGCCCGCAACGTATACAATATTAGTTTAAATCACGAGCCCGACTCCCTTTCTAGCCAATTACAACGACTAATAAATAAAGACCGAGTTTCCTTGTTCGACTTAATATTTTGAGGCTAACATTTATTTGAAGACCCAAGAAGAAGTTCAACTCCCCCATCATGCTCATTTCAAACTTGTCGTGCATGATTTTTGTGAAATCATGAACATATGCTAAAATATTTGTGAGAAATGCTAGATCCATAAATATTAAAAAAAATCAACAAAATGACTTGTCACCTAATTCGTGGTATTCTTTAATCTTCTTTTTAGATTCTCTTTCTTTATACATCCAATAATATGAATGACATGTCATTGTGGATGTTTTTGTGTACAAAAAATTTGTTCTAGCATTCCTCATATAATTTTTTTCATACTAATATATTTATTGCAAGACTTCACCATTTATAAGACTACAAGGCTTCATTAAAAAAAGATTTCATTTTTAGTTAAAATTTCATAGTTACCACGTGATCTAAAATTTCATACTTGAAAACTTGAACTTTTAGGAGGGTTAGTGTAACACCCCTCTCTGATGAAAGGCATCACTTCATAACCATGGCGTCATATCAAAGCATAAAAGGCATAAAACA
>BQNB010041996.1:19084-46407 GCA_026074375.1 Tanacetum coccineum
CCCGTTGGTGTAATTCTCTTTTTACAGGTTTTTTCAAATTTCGAAAAAGTTGTATACGTGCAAAAATGTTAATTTTCACTTGAATTTTTATTGGAAGCACCCTGGGGAAAAGCGTTGCAGGTGTATTTAGAGGATACACCGTCAACGCTTTGATTGGTCTTCAAGCTGTGGTATGCTTTTTAAGAGCTTCTTCTTTCATCTTGATGAGATCCTTGGACCAAAATATCTGCTCAGGGGTTAATTGTTTATGTGGTGTGAAAGTTGCTAAATAATTCTCTTTCGAGTAATCATATGATGCAATCTTAACATTCTTTTTCACACATTTTGGGTCTTTCATTTTATCATTTATTTTCTTCCTAGTGATTTCAGCTATCTCTAGGGCATCCTCTGAGTTGTGCACTATGGTCGGGACATGATTGGTTTTAATAATTTCATGACCATTTTATAGAGCAGGCTGA
The DNA here is from genome assembly GCA_026074375.1 of Tanacetum coccineum. Lineage (NCBI taxonomy): Eukaryota > Viridiplantae > Streptophyta > Magnoliopsida > Asterales > Asteraceae > Tanacetum > Tanacetum coccineum. The sequence continues at coordinate 19,543 of BQNB010041996.1, forward strand.
ACTTTCTTTGCACGGGTGAGACATAAGGGGTTCTTGTAGCCAATAGCTACCTTTTTCTGTTCATCATAATAGGGCTTTGGTTTACACAGCATGTGAACTTTTTCAAAGCTTTCATGTCCAAAAATTCTTCCAGGTATTTGTTTTCTTTCTGTTTAAAATCCTTTTTCAAAGACGTAACTTCTTCTACCATTGACTTGTTATGGTTGATGGTAGAGGTAAGTTGCATTTTTACAGAATGAAGTTCCTTTTTCAAATTTTCTTCCTTAATATTATGGTCAGTGATAACTATTCTTAATTGTTCTTCAATTTTTTGTTCTCTTTCAGTTAATTCAAACTTGGCCCATCTCTCATACAGTTCAACTTGTTCCTTATACGTTGCAAGTTCAGCGGTCAATGATGCATTAACTACTTTGTTCTGCTTATTCGCAGAAATACTTTGGGCTGTTTGTTCATGCATTTCATTAATTATCATCGTATAAGCATTATTTGGCACAGAAGATACATTACTTTATACAATGGACATTGCGTTGTCCTTTACATACTGATCATACGGAATCATATTACTATCACTCGCATAATCAGTATGTGAGTCAACAACGTAGTTTGGTTGTACATCGTCATGCATCTCGTGTACTTCATGATGTTCGCAAACAACATCTTGATAGTGATCATGGTCGTGTACCTCAGATAGAATGTCTTTGTTCTTCCGAATATAAGAGGACCAGCTTTATCATAAACAGGATCTGCGGATGATAGATTAGCCATGAACATAGTCTGTGCCGTGGGAGCCTCATCAACATCAAAATCAAAAGCATCACAGTCATCAGCTTGAAATACATTATCCACATTGAGTGCTAAAGTCGCTGAAACAAGGTTGCTCATAACATCTTCATCAATAGCGTTGTCTTGTCCAATGAATATACAAATAAACTGCTCTTCTTCCAATGCTAACCCCGTTCTCTTGAGCTTGAATCTGCAAACAACTTCTTGTATTTGAGTATTCAGAGTTATATGGACGCCTGGGTTGAGCGCTGTCCTTGCTATGTGGCCTATTCCATTTGCTGTTGTACAAGAACTTAAATGCCTTACTTGACCTAATATCAGCTGCACCTGCATCCCATGTTATTGTTCCCCTGTCCTGCGATTCTGTGGCTTTTTTTTTTTTTTGTCGACCCTGAACATTCTGGACAACAACCCTGCCGTCATGAACTGTGGCTTGATTCCTTGGGTTAGATGAAGTTCTGAGTTGATTGTTTATTTGAGGAAGGTATGTTTTGTATGATTGGGTGAGTAGGGCAAGTGTGTTGGTTAAATTCTCAATTAAGATGTCGATGGAGAGAGTCAAAAACTAGTTTGAGTGTTGTGTCTAGCAATAATGTGGTGGAACATATATGGATGATGGGTTTGTAGATGATTGTGGATTGTACTGTTTATGTGAAACATTGGTCATCAATGCGAGAGGATCAACATTGGGTTGAGTGAATCATTCAACTTCATTATTTTCATTGGCATTCGTGCCTCTTGCTTGCTTTAGATACGCATTACAGTTGATCATAGTGTTGGAGTCCTTCAAACTCTGTTTTGAGTTTTACTGCTGTTACAAATCTACCCCATTTCAGTTTTTTTTTTTTTTTTTTTTTTTTTTTTTTTTTTTTTTTTTTTTTTTTTTTTTTTTTTTTTTTTTTTTTTTTTTTTTTTTTTGGCAGGCATGTTATTAAACCAAAACTTAGAATTTAACTGCATCTCTGGACCATGGTCATCGTGAGGTTACGCATGTGTTTTGAGTTTGGCCAAAACCGGTATAGTAATCATGAATAGTCTCTCCTTTGTGCTGAAGGAAATGTGCGAAGTCATCATACAATTGTGATTCCTGGTCTTCTTTGGTTAATTCCGAACCTTCTAGAAGCATCTTCACATTGTCCCATATGTCCTTTGCATCAGTGTAGTGATTGATGAGAGTGTAGATGTCCTTTGGTAACCCTTGAAGTAGGATGTTTGTTTCCCGAATATCAGCGTTGTACCTTTCCTAACTATTTAACCCCCTTCTAGTTTTCCACAACCATGAAAAGCAATAAACTGCTGCACATGTTCACCAAACTACTACCACCAAACCGCTGTTGCGAAACCACTGGCACAGTGGTAGTGGTTTAAATCAAACCGCTACTTGTACTTTCATACTTTTGTACTGTTGTGACCAAAAAAACTGGATCTGAAATTTTTCTTGTATCCGTTCTTCCTTATTCTAACCAGAACAAAAAGACTAATAAGCCACGAAAGTGTTGGTACAAATAAGCTTGAAGAAATGACATAAATAAGCCATAATAGTAACCAAATTAAGATGCTAAATAAGCTTGAAGTAAGCTTAAAATTAATCTAAAACAAGGATGAGATAAACAGATCTATTGATATACAAGTTTCATACTTTCTTTTGATATACAAGTAAAAGAGTAGGTCAATAGAAAGCATGAAACTATTTTACCAAAAAAACATCAAACTATGGCTTTTCCAGCCAAGAACAGCCACGAAAATAGCTAAAGAATAAGCTATAAATAAGCTGAAAATAACGAAAACACAACACACGGATACAAAACACCCCCTTGGCTCTGATACCACATGTTAGGTTATCATTTCATCACCTCAAACATAAAATAAGAGAAAAATCTAAGAGAGAGAAAAAACTAGAGAGAGAAATAAAAAGAAAGAAAATTAGTAACTTCAATTGTGAGAAAATAAGAAGCAACACCATTCCTAACATGCTAGGAAGGGGTATTTATACTTAAATAAGGCATGGCCCCTTAGGGTTATGTTGGGGCTTAATGGGTCATGACTAGTTTACTAATAGGCTTTAGCCCGACACTTAGGCCTAATTAGCTTAAATGAATTCCCGTAAACTATGTTTTCCTATACAAGGCTCGGGAATAATAATGACCATCACTTTACGTAAAAACACGGCTAACAATCTCCCCCTAAGTGGTGGTCATTGAATTGTGGATCACTTCTTGTGACGTCTTGAGTCTTGGAGCCTTGTATTCTTAGGAATTCTTTTGAATATCCTTTTGCATGCTTGTGATTTTAGATCTTGAACTTTAACTTGATATTCTTTGACACAATACTGATATCGTGGTCTTTGGCCTTGATTTTTCTTGAGTACTGAGATCTCTAAATCTTTATCCTTGAATCTTTATGCCGCCTTGCGATCTTGTGTCTCCACCCTCATGCTCAAGGTATTGAAAGCTTGCTAACAATCTCCCTCAACATTTTCTTTGACATGATTACTTTTACCACATAATGGAAGGAGTAGTACTTGATCTACTTGTAAGATATATCTTTGTTATTGCCCAGCAATCTTGTTGATAATGTTATTTTGAGGAAGTGCTTGTACATCAGAGATTGTGGAATACTTTGACACATGTACTTGAGCGTTTATCATGTATTTATCATTGTCGATTGAGCATGAGGTGGTAAATCTTGACTCAGGTGGAATGAGATTGTAACGCCGTCACTTATACCTGAAAATTTATGTTAGTGATAAATAGCAGATATAGACGAATATGGCATTATCATTTGTCATAGTTTGGTTACGTTAACCTCCGATTCTGTGAGGACCATTTTACAGTATATAATATTGTACCTGTGATCAGGTAGGTTCAATTTTAAAAGAACCTCCTAGATAGAGTTTATAGCTTGAAGTGTTAGATCATCTAACGTAGATGCATTAGATTCATCGTACTTGCTTGTTCTCATCATCAGAACGTCTCAAAGCAGACAGCATGATAAGAGTGAATCAGATAGTTACTATCTTTCTGATTGAGTCGTCAATTCATATACTGGACCAAAATCGATATCCAGCTGACACAAGCTTGATTCATTTAGAATCTCGCAAGTCACCTACTACAGAGCTGTTTGATGTTGACTTTGGAAGGATTTCCATTCATCACTTTAAGTACTAAAGAGTATCACTCTGAATGTTCTTGCAATTATCACAAGGATAATGCATATGACTCTTTGATAACAAATCTTATATATGTGCATGATAAGTGCTTAATTACACATATCTTTTACCTCTAAAAACGAGCTTAAATGACCAAAAACAGACAAAAACTGCCAAATATATGTTTGTTTTGCATTTGTATTGTGCAGGAAGTGGATATCAACAAAAAGACAGAAAACCAAGCCAAAATGACAAAACTGAGCATGGAATGGAAAAGACTGTGCAAAATCAAGGCCAAAGTCCAAAAATGCCAAAGTCAGAGTCAATACAGAAGAATCAGCAGTCAAACCGGAGCCGGAACTGAAGAATACTGTTGGATGCAATCTTAACCCATCTGATGGGCCAGGAAAGCCCAATAGTATAACTATGAAGACTGTGAAGACCAAATGGGCCCTCAATCAATTACAACAGCCCATTTGTGTGCATTTGACAAAGACTGTGAAGACTTTGAAGGCCCAATCCTAGCCCAGTTACAGCCAATCTCAGCCATTGTACACACAAAACCCACTTCATAACCTTATTGGGCTTGAAAAAGCCCAATAACCAAACCTGTACCTTATTGGGCCCAAACCCAAACCCAGTGGGCCCAATACAAGCCCAAACACAAAACCCAAGCCCAATAACCTTTTTACAAAACCATAGGGACTTGTTGTGTTATTTTCAAAAGTATTTTATAAAGAAAAAGAGCTAAAAAGAGTCCAGGGACTGAAACTGCCAATTGGCATTTCTTTTACAATTTTAAAAGCCAAGGACTGTTTTTGTAATTGTTCAAATCCTTCTTTATTTCTCTTTTTATAAAACCACAGGGACCAATAATGAAATTACCCTAACCTTTCTTTATTCTTTTGTTATAAAAGTCAGAAGGACCAAATGTGTAATACTCCAAACCCCTTTATAACTGTTTTTGGGCTTAAAATAGAATGAAAAGAGAGAGAAACATGAGGGGCTAGTATTGCATCTTTTTCAATCTTCGGTTTAAACCAAACCCAACCATAACTGTACCTCACCCATTTCCCGCCAACCTTATACCCCCCTCTCCCACGGTTTCTAGGCCAAACCACTACCCCCAGTACTCTTCCCAGCTCACCCTAACCCTATACCCACTCACCCCAACCTTATAAGCTTTGCCAACTTGGCAATCACACAACCCGAAGACCCCATCGATGGCTGAGAATGTTGTAAGGCCAATGGAAGGCTAGGATTGCTTGGGAAGCTTTGTACTCTCACAGCAAACACAACCCAAGACCAAGTGATGCCTTTGGACTGCTATAAAAGAAAAAAGAGCAAGCCGAAGACCACACACCAAACAAGAATATTTCTCTTCTTTTTAAGGTAAAGCACACTGAAGCATACACTCCCCTTTTATTTGAAGCTCGGGTTATGTACTGAAGTGTACATAAGCCATTATTACACGAACTCAGAGGACATCAAGTGGATAGATACATGAATTCTGCCTTCAGAGTTTTGAAAACCTGCCAAGAAAAGAAGTAGAACTAGGAAACCCTTTGTTTGTAGGTTCTTGAGGGTTAGAAGCACTCGCAGTATCAAACATAAATGTGTCAAACTCACTTTTGGTGTTACTGGATTTAGTTATTGTTCTACTTAGGCCAAAAATTCTTCCAGTTGGTAACCACTTAAGGCAAGTTCTAGGTTTTCTAGGCCTAGATGAAGCAAGTCTTTCTTTTGAACCTAACTTCTTTGATTTCTTGACATTTGCCTTATGTTTCTTTGGATTTGCACTTTTTGAAACATTAACACTTTGGTTTTTCTTTCTAGATTTCATGCCATTCACATACTAAAGCACACATTCATCATGATTAATGGTAATTAGACATTGCTTACATGTAGCGCAGATAACCTCAGATTTTTCATTTCGAATTGCAAGCTTAATGTTGTTACATGCAGATGATGTAAGGTCCTGGATGGGGGGTTTAAATCTGTAAACCTACTATGTTTTCTTCTAATTTCTCTAATTATTTGAAGTAACTACTCGCTTAGACCTAGAAAGGGACCTAATCATTCTTAGGATGTTCCTAAGCTGTGTCTTCTGTCCTAGTAAAGTGCTTTCCACGCTTTTAGGAAGAAACCTAATTGTGTTAGAATTTACATGTTTCTTAGTAATAACATGAGGTTGTGAAATAGTGATCGGATTTGTCCTAACTCTTACTCTAACTTTGTTGATAAGCGTAAATTTATCTTCCCTAGAAGTCTTAAACAAATTAATCCTAAACATTCCAGGGGCAATCACTTTATCATTTGTTACAACTTTTGATTTTGTGGTGGTAGGTACCGAGTTTGAAGTGACTGGGTTTGACAAGTCATTCGTCTCAACAACCTTTAGAGGAACCCGAGTTTTTGAAAATTTTGGACGTTCAGATTGAAATGCATTTGGTTGTCTCACAACAAAATTGTTTCTTAAATATTGCAAAGACGGTTTCCTCTTGGTTGATTGATTTGCAAACTTAGTATTCACACTCGTACCTTTTGTGTTTCAAAAACCTTATCAAATAACTAGGCTCTTAGCTTAGCATTTTCATAAATCGTGTCATGTGATTTGTGTAGGTCAAGACCTAGATAGATGTTCAAGCCTGTAAAGGTTGTAGAGCATTTATGTAATCACAAGCAACTCTAAGAGAGACTCTAACAAATAAAACTATTGTTTACGTGGAATATAAACAACAGAGTTAGAGAATTACTAAAAACAACGATCCTCTATGGATCTTTTCTATTGATAATGAAAGTGTTTTTCTAATCGATTAATTAGTTACATTCATCCAGCCGTAGGTTTCTTAAATACTCCTGAAACCCTAACTCCTTGTTTCCTTAAGACTCTCTAAAAGCTAAAGTGATAAGTGTTATCACTTCCTAGGATATCTCATGCATATCCCTATTACTAACTAACTTTAACTGAAACCCGGAGTAGTAAGCATAATACTACTAGAACTAATATTGTACTACCAGCAAGAATAACATTTGTTCTGCCAGTACTAACTATACCATTACCCTTACTAGTAGGAACTACACTACCAGCAGGAACTATTTACTCTACCAGTAGGAACTACATACCTACTAGTAGTAACTATCTATTACAAAATTCCTAACAATTTGTTTTGCAAAGAGTCAATTATTGTTTTGGTTTGAGTTCGTGTCATAGAGATAGAGTCAAACAGGTTCTTGTATGTGGTCTTAAGATGAGCATTTTCTTTAGCATAATTCAAAACCTAAAACTCTAACTCCACGTTCTCATTTTCTAGTTTCTGAGACAAAGGATCAAGGGTATTTGATACACCTAGAGTATCCTCACTTTTACCCTTGAGATCTCCTAACTGAGCTTGCAACCGTTCGATCTTTTGCTGCATATCATTATAAGCTTTATCATACGAAATTTTATCATATTTGCATTCTTCACATTTTTTGTACCAATCATTCCGACGTTTAGCATATTCATTTTCCTTTTTAATGATACAATTTTCAAATCGTTCTTTCGTGCTTTCAAGCCCAGTCTGGAGATCGGATGTTTCGACAACAGTAGGATTTTGCATAATAGACATAATATCCTGACTGACAACTCCTATCAAGAGACGCTCAATTTCAAATTCCAAAGCCTTGTGCTTAGCAAGAGAATCATCAGCTTCTTTTGCAAGAGATTTGATGTCTCGAACAAATTTAGCTGCTTCTTTCAAAAATTGTATTTCGAAATTTTGAAATCTAGCATCAACTTGGTTAACGATAGGGTAAATTTCATCTTTTAAAATTTTAAGAAGCTCTTGATGAGCAGAAGACGACCAATTATGTATATCTAAAGTCATTTTTTGTTTGACAACATGTTGAAAGTCAAAATGGTGTTTTTTTACCCTCATTTAGAAATTTTCGTTGCAAACACTTGTGAGAGAGTTATCGTTCGAAAATCTTCTTTGGTAATGAAATTGATTTTGAAACACTGGCGTTTTTGGAAGTTTTTAAAAATTACACTCTTCCACGTGACTTGGCCGTTTGAGAAACAAAAAACCCCGTAAATTATTGATATCTTTGCATAATTGCGCTTTTTATTTCTTTGTTCATTGGTTTATTTTTTGGTCCTTTAAACATTTTATCCAGTCCTTAATTCTCCCCCCCCCCTCCCCCCCTCGAATCGCTTGGAGCATGGTAGCTGGGCGCTCGGAATTACACAGAGGAGGTGCTATTCGGGTCTTTGAGTAATCGGGGCCATTAGACTATAACGCGCCGGTGGGGGGGGGCGGGGGTAAGGAGGATGGGGTAGTGGGGGGCTGGGTGAGGGGGCGGCGTGTCGATGGGCGGGCGTGGGGATACAGATTGGGTGGGGGTTGGGGGCGTTGGGAGAGGGGGGAGGGGGGTGGGTGGGTGGGGGGGCGGGGGGGTGGGTGGAGGATGGGGTTGGGGTGGGAGTGCGGGGGGGGTGGGGGTGGTTGGCGGTGGGGGAGGGGGGACGGGGGGCGGGTGGGTGCAGGGGGGAGGGGTGGGGTGGGTGGGTGGGGGGTAGGGGGCGGTGGTGGGGGGGGGGGGGGTGGGGGGGGGGTCGAGTGGGAGGGGGGGGTGGGGGGGTGGGTGGAGGGGGCGGAGAGCGATGGGGAGGGGTGGTGTGGGGTGAGCGGTTTGGGGGGGGGGGGGCGGGCGGTGTGGAGGGGGGAGGTGGGGGAGGGTGGCGGGGGGGGAGCGTGGGGGGGTGGGGATGTGTGGTGGTGGGGAGGGGGGGCGGTTTTGGGGGCGGGTGAGGGGACTGGCGGGTGGGGGCTAGAGGGGGGCAGCAGAGTGTAAGGTGGGCGCGGTACGTGCATTGGGAGGGAGGGTGCGGGGGTGGGTTGGGGGGCGGCGGGGGTAACGGGGGGGGGTGAGGGGGGGGGACGGAAGGAGGGGGCGGTGGGGGGAGGCTATAGGTTGCTTGGAAGGAGGAGCGTGGTGGGGGTGGTGGGGCTTGGGGGCCGGGGGGGGTAGGAGGTGAACGGAGGTGGGGGGCAGGTGGGGGGGCTATGCATGGGTGGGGGGCAGGCGGGAGGGGTGAGGTGCGTGGAGGTTGGGTAGGCGGTGCGGGGAGAGAGGGGGGGCGGGCGGGAGGGGGGGAGTGAGGACGGAGGGGGGGTAGTGGGGGTGGGGGCGGGGGGCGGGGGTGTGACGGGGGGTGAGTGGGGGGAGGGGAGAGAGGGGGTGGAGGGGGAGGGGGAGGGGGGGTCGATGGGGGGGGGTGGGGGGGGAGAGGTGGGGAGGAGCTTGGGGGGGGCGGGGGAGGCATGGGGGGGGGGGGGGACGGGGGTGGGGGGGAGGTAGGCGGTGGTTGTGGCCGGGGCGGGGCGGGGGTGGATAGGGGGGGGGCGGGGGGGGGTGGGGGGGGGGGGGGTAGGACGGGGGGGGGGCTACGGGGGGGGGGGTGGTGGGAGGGGGGGGGCGTGGCAGGAGGTGGCGCGGAGGGGTTGGGGTGGGGGGGAGGGGGGCGGTGTGTGGTGAGGGCAGGGGGCAGGGGAGGGGGGGGGGCGGGGCGGCGGTGGAGGGCGAGGGATCGGGGGTGGGGCGGAGGGGGGGGGGTGGGAGGAGGCGGAGGGGGGGGTCCGAAGGGGGGGTGGGTGCGGTGGGGGCGGTGTGGGGGGGGAGGGGGAGAGGGGGGGGTGGGGGGTGGTTGCGGTGGGGGTGGGGGGTGAGGGGGGGGGGGGTGGGGGAGGGGGGGGGGGGGGGGGGGGGGTCGAGGGGTGGGGGAGTGTGGGGGGGGGAGGTGTGTGTGGTTGAGTGGTTGGCGTGGGGGGCGCAGTGGTGGGGGCGGGGTTGGGGGGGGGGGGGGCGACGGCGGGGGGAGGGTAGGGGAGTGAGGCGAAGGGGGGGGAGGGGGAGGGGTGGGATTGGGGGGAGAGGAGGGGCGGGGGGGGGAGTGAGGGGGGGGGTGTGGGGTGGGAGGGGGGAAGGGGCGAGGGATTGGGGAGGGGTGGGGAGGGGATAGGGGGAGGCCAGGGGGGCGGGGAGGGGGAGGGGGTGTCTGGGGAGGGGTTGGAGATAGGTGGGGGGGGGCGGGGGCGGGGGAGGGGTGGGGGCGTGAGAGTGGGGGGGAGGGGGGGTGGGGAAGGGTGGGGGGGGCAAGGGTGGGTGGGGGGGGGTTGGTAGGCGGGAGGGTGGGGGTGGTGAGGTGGGTGGGGGGGAGGGGGGGGGGTGAGGCGGGGGTGTGTGGGGAGGGGCGCGGGGGGGAGTGGTGGGGTGGAGGATGGGTTAGGGGGATGGGGGGTGGGCTGAGAGGGGAGAGGGGGGGGTGGGAATGGGAGTGGGAGGGGGGGGGGGGGTGGGAGGGGGGTGAGTAGGGGGGCGGGGGGGGGGGAAGAGGGGAGGGGGGGTGATTGGGGGCGCAAAAGGGTGGAGATGGTGAGGCGGGGGTGGGAGAGTCGTGTGCTGGTGATCTGGTGTGGGGGGGGCGGGAGGTTGGGGGAGAGGCGGTAGGGGGTAAGGCAGGGTAGGGGGGGGGGTCGGGAGGGCCGGGGGGGGTGGGGGGTGGTGGGGCTGGGGAGAGTGGGAATAGGCGGGTGGTATGGGGGGGGGGGGGGGGGGGCGGGGAATGGCGAGGGCGGAGGGGGGGGTGTAGAGGGGTGGGGGGGTGGGAGGCGGGAGGAGGAGGGGCGGGGTGGGTGGGGGGGGGAAGGGGATGGGGGGGGAGGGGGGTGGGGAGGGAACGGAGGGGTAAGGGGCAGGAGGAGGCGGGGGGTGGGCGATGGGGGGGGGGGGGGGGGGGGGGGGGGGGGAGGGGAGGGGTGTGGCGGGGACGTTGGGGGGGGTGGGGGGGTGTGGGGCGGGGGGGGGGGGGGGGCGGGTGGGGTTGGAAGGGTGGGGTCGAGGGGGGGAGGGTGGGTTGGGGGGTGCGGGGGGGGGAGGGGGGGGGGGCGGGGGGGAGAGGGAGGGGCACCTGGAGGGGGTGGGGGGTGGGGGGTGGGTGCAGGAGATGGGGGGGGTGGGCGAGGCGGGGCGGAGAAGTGGGTGAGCGAGGGTGGGGGCGGAGAGAGGGGGGGAGAGGAGAGGGGTCGGGGTGGCGGGGGGGTGGGGGTGGAGGGGGGGAGGGGAGAGGGGGTGGTAGGGGGGGGGGGGGGGAGGTGGGCGAGTAGGGGGTGTGGGAGGGGGGGTCTTGGCGGAGGTGTGGGGGGGCGGGGGGATGGGGGGGGAGGGGATGAGGGCAGCTGGGGGATGGGGAGGGGGTGGGGGGTGAGCGGTAGGCCGGGTGAGAAGGGTGGCATTAGGGGGGTGCTGGGGTGTGGGGGGTGGGGGGGGCGGGGGGGGGATTCGGAGAGGAGGGGGGAGAAGGGGGGGCGGGGGGTTGGGTGGGTGTGGGGGGTGTGATGAGCTTGGAGGGGAGGTGTGGGGGTGGGCGGGTTGGGGTGGCGTGTCGGGGAGTGTGGTGTGCCTGTTGGGGTAGGGGGGCTATGCCTATCCTACAGGTGGACAGGGTACGGGGGGGGTGGGGGAGTGGGGCGGCGTCGGGGGGGGTGTGGTGTGGTGGGGGTGGCTGGGTGGGAGTCGGGGGGGGGGGGGGGGTGGCGATGGGGTGGGGGGCCGGAGGTGGTGGGATGTGGGTGGCAGAGGAGGAGGGGCGGGGGGTGAGGGCGGGAGGGGGGGGGGCTAGGTATCGGGGCGGGGGTGGGTGGGGAGGGGGTGGGGGAGGGGTGGGATGGGGTGGGGATAGGGGTAGGGGGGGTGGGGGAGGCGGGTGGAGGGGGTGGGGGGGTGGGGTAGGGCGAGGGGGGGTGGATGGAGGTGGGGGAGGGAGGGGGGGCGGGGGGGGGGAGGGTTGAGGGTAGCGGCGGGGGGAGGGGGGGAGGGGGGGGGGGGGGTGGGAGGGCTTAGGGATCGGGTGGTGGTGGGGGGGGGGGTTGGGGGGGGGTAAGGGAGGGGGTGTGGGGAGGATGGGGGGGGGAGGGCGGGGGGTGGTGGGTGGGGGGGGGGGGTGTGGTCAGGGGGGGTAGGTGGGGTTGTGTGTTTGGGGCGGGGGTGGGTGGGGGGTGGCTACGGGGGGGCGAGGGGAGGTGTGGGGAGGGGGGGGGCGGTGAGGGGGGGGAGGTATCTAAACCTGGGTCATTGGGGAGGGGGGGGGAGGTGGGATGATGAGGGGGGGGGGGTGGGGGGGGGTGTGGAGGGGGGGGGGGGGGGGGGGGGGGTGGATAGAGAGGGAGGGGGGGAAGGTGGGGGGAGTGGGGGCGGGGGCGGGGAGAGGTCGGAGGTGGTGGGGTAGGGGCAGGAGGCCGATGGGGGGGGAAGAGGCTGGGGGGGTGTGGGGGGGGGGGTGGGGGGCAGGGGGGGGTGCGGGGGGGGGTGGGAGGGAGGGTTGGGCGGAGGGCGGGTGGGGTAGAGGGGGGGGAGTGAGGGGCGGGGGGGAGAGGGGGGGGTTAGGGGTGGGGAGGTGGGGGGCGAGGGGGGGGGGGAGGGAGTAGGTGGGGGGGGGGGGGGAATGGTGGGGGGGTGTTGGGGGGGGGGGGGTGGGGGGGGGCGGGGGTAGGTGGTGGTTGTTTGTTGGGGGTAGTAGGGGGAGTGGGAGCGGGGGGGGGGGGAGGGAGGGGTGGAGGGGGGGGGGGGGTGCGGTTGGATTGGGGAGGGGGTGGGGGCTGGAGGGAGATGGCGGGGGGGGGGGGCGGGGGGGCTGGGGGGGGGGGGGGCAGGGGGGGAGGGAGGGGAAGGGGGATGGTGGTTGGGGGTGGTCTTGGGTGGAGAGGGAGGATACGGGGAGTTGGGTGGGGGAGGGGAGTGGTTGGGGGGGAGGGGGGTGGGGGGGGGGGGGATATGTGGGTGGGGGGGCGGGGGGGTGGGGGAGGGGGGGGGAGGGGGGAGGGGGGGGGGGGGTGGGAAGTGCTGGCGGGGGGAGGGTTGTGGGGGGGGAGGGGGGGGGGCGAGGGGGGGTGGAGAGGCGGGCCGGTGTGGTGGGGGGGGCGGTGGTGGGAGGGGGGGTGGGTGGGGGGGTGTGCGAGAGGGGGGGTGGGGGGAGGGAGTGAGACTGGGTGGGCCGGGGGGGATTGGGAAGGGAGGGGGAGGCGAGAGGGGGGAGAAGGCGTGTTGGTTGGGTGGGGGGGGCATGGGGAGGAGGGGGGGAGGTGAGGGGAGCGAAGGTGGAAGCGAGGTGTCCCCTAAAGGGGGAGGGGGGGGTTTGGGGGGAGGGTGGGGGAGGGGGGTGGGGGAGGGCGGGAAGGTCGGTGCGACGAGGTGTGGAGGGTAGGGGGGGGGGGGGGGGGGGGAGGGGGGGGGGGGTTGGAGGGGGAGGGGTGGGAGGAGTGGGGGGGGGAGGGGCGGGGGGGGAGGGGTGGGGGGGAGGAGGGGGGGGTAGGCGGGGCGTTGGGGGGGGGGAGGGGGGGGGGGTGGGTGGAGCGAGGGGGGGGGGTCTGGAGAGGTGGGGGGGGGGGGGGGAGTTGATGTGGGGGGGAGGGGGGGAGGGGGTGAGTATGGGTGGGATGGGGGGGGGGGGTTGGGGGGGGGTGAGGGGGGGGGGTTGGCTGTGAGGCGGGGGTGGCGGTGGGGGTGGGGGGTGGGGGGGGGGGGTGGCGTGGGGTTGGGGGGGGGGGGGGGGTGGGAGGCAGAGGGGAGTGGGGGGGGGGTAGGGGGGGTTAAGGAGGGTGGGTGAGGGGTGGGCCAAGGGGGGGGGGGTGGGGGGTGCGGGGCGGGGGTGGGGGGTGGGGGGGTGGCCGAATTGGGAGAGGCCGTAGTGGGTGGGGAGGGGGATGGGTGGGGAGGGGGGGGGGGGGGTGGGGGGTGGGGGGGGGGGAAGGGGAGGGGGTGTGGAGGGTCAGGGGAGTGGGAGGGGGGGGGAAGGTAGGAGGGGATCAGCTGGGGCGAAAGGTGGATGTGGTGGGTAGCGGGGCGGGGGGCAGGGTGGGGGGGGAGGGAAGGGGCTGGGGGGTAGAGGGGGGGGGAGCAGAGCGGGGGGGGGGCAGGGGGGGGGGGGGGGGGGGGAGGAGTGGGGGGGGGGGGGGAGGGGGGGTGGGGTGAAGGGGGGCGGGGGGGGGGGGTGGGGGGGGTGAGGGGGGGGGAGGGGGGCGGTGGGCGGTGGGGGGTGGGGGTGGGGGGGGGTGGGTGGGGATAGGGAGGGTGGGGGGTACGGTCGAGTGGAGGGGGGGTGGGGGGGGGGGTGTGGAGGTGGGGAGGTGGAGGGGGGGCGAGGGGTGGGGTGGGGACGAGTTGTAAGGAGGAGGGGGTGGGAGGGTGGGGAAGGGGGCTGTGGGTAGGGGAAGGGGGGGGGCTGGGTCGGGGGGTGGAGGGGGGGGAGGTAGGGGGGGGGGGGGTTGGAGGTAGGGGGGAGGGGCAGGCGGAGCGTGGGTGCGCAGGTTCGTGGGGGGGGTGTGGTGGTGGGGCGGGGGGAGTGTGGTTGGGGGAGGGTGGGGTGGGGGTGGTGGTGGTGGTGGTGGGGGGGGGGGGGGGGGAGGAGTGATGGTGGAGGGTATGGGGGGGAGGGTGGTGCGGGGTTCGCGTGGGGGCTGGGTGGTTTAGGGGGGGGTGGGTGGAGGGGGGTGGGGGGGAGTGTGAGGGGAGGGGGGATGGTGGGGCTTGGTGGGGGGGGTAGGGGGGGGGGGGGGGCGTGGGGTGGGGGGGGAGGGGTGGAGAGTGGGGGGGGTGGAGGGTGTGGAGGAGGTGGGCGGGGGGTGGGGACTAAGGGCGGAGGTGGGAGGGGAGGCGGACGGGGGTGCGGGGGTGGGTGACAGGGGTAGGTGTGGGGAGGGAGGGAGGGTGGGGGGGGCGACGGGGGGTGGTGGGTGGGGAGGGGGAGGAAGGGGGGGAGATAGGAGGGTGGGGGGGGGGGGGGCAAGGGGGGGGCGAGGCGGGTAGGGGTGAGGGGGGGGGGGAGAGGCGGGGGGGGGGGGGGGGCGGGGGTGGGGGGCCTGGCGGGTGGGGGGGGGAGGGGGAGGGGGGGGGGGCGGGCTATGGTGTTGAGGATTTGGGAGTTTGGGGTAAGGGGGGGGGAAGGGGAAGGGGGGGGGGAGGGACGGGGGGTTGGGCTGGGGGGTGGGGGGGGTGGGGTGGGGGGGTGGTGGTGGGGGGGGGGGGGGCTGGGCTGGGGGGGGGGAGGGGGTTGACGGCGTGTGGGCGGGGGGTGGTTGAGCGGGTGGGATGGGGGTGGAGGAGGGAGGGGGGGGGGGGGGAGGAGGGGGTGGGGGTGGTGGGGTGGGGTGTGTGGGGGGGGGGTGAGGGGGGCGGTGGGGGGGGGGTGAGTGGGTGGGGGGGAGGGGGGGGTGGGGGGGGGAGGGATGGTTGGGCTGTGTGTGGCGGTTGAGGGGGGGGGGGGTGGGGGGGGGGGGCTGGGGATGGCGGGGGGTTGGGGGGGGTGAGGGCGGGGCGGCGAGGGTGGGTAGGGGTCGGGGGAAGGGTGGAGGAGGAGAGGTGCTTGGGGTGGGAGGGGTGGGGTGGTGGGGGTGGGGTGGGGGACGGGGGGGAGGGGTTAGGGTTGTGGTGGCGGGATGGGTGCGGTGGTGGCACTGGTTGGGTCTCGTGTTTTTTTGGGTTTTTTTTTGATTTTAGTTGTTATTTTTTATTGACGTTGTTGAAATTCTCTTTCTTTGTTTTTAATATTAGTATTTTTTTTTTTTATTTTATTTTGTTTCTTTTTTGTTTTATTTTGTTTTTGATATATAGTGTTTTTTTGTTTTTATTTTGTTTTTATGTCTTTGTTTTTTTTTTTTTTTTGTTTTTTTGTTGTTATTTTATTATATTTTTGTTTCTTGTTTGATTTATGATTTTATGTTTTTTTGTTTATGCTGAGCTTGCTTGAGATAAAAAGGATTCTGATAACCTAAATCCATTTTTCTGTTCGGTGTCTGTGGTGAAAACGAGTTTCGCTTAGGTGAAGCAATGAGTATCGTTTGAATTTATTAACCCATTTTTTTTACCAAAATGTTATCTAATTCCTTTATTTTATTCTCAAGCTGAATTTGTTTATCAAGAAGCTCGTCTTTGTGTATTTTGAAATCATACTTCAGCTTTTCTTTTCTTCATTAAGAAAGGAAACAGTTGAGTTTTCTTTTGAAAGCTGGTTATTTAAATTTGCAATTTTCTCATTCAAAGTCATTATGTTATAGCCGAAACTTAAGTGAAGTGCATTTATCTTTTTAGTAAGACATTGTCTGATAAACAGACTTTTGATTACACCTTTAAGTTTTCGTATTTTTTCTTGATTTGATTTCAGAACCACCTTTTCTTGATTTTTATATCTAGCAAGCTCAGTGGTCAAATCAGCATTTGTTTCTTTCATTTTGCGATTGACCGTGTTGACTCTCTCAACTTCTATGCTAAATTATTATATAATGATTCAAAATAAGCACGTGTTTCCTCAACAGTAGCAGGATGTTGTTCTACTGTTCTCCCATCTTGTTCCACACTGGAGACCGTAGAGATAACATCATTATCATTCTGTTGTACTTGGTATGGTTCAGGAATGGGCTCGAGTAGTTTAGTATACTGGCTCCTCTTGAGTAAACATATTAAATATCTCATTATTATAACAATTGTCATATTCATGTACCTCAGTTGATCCATCTGAGTCATAGACAAGAGCTTTGTCAGTCTGAGTACCCGATGTTGATGCTTGCTGTAAATTAGCCATCAAGATGCAGTTTGCATTGACTTCCTCAATCTCATCAAGATCCCCTGCAACAACCATTAAATCAAACTCTTCAGCTTAGAGTTAGATTCCTGCTTTTTCCTTTTGAGCAATCAACAACTGAGTTTAAAGATAAGCAACATCCATTCTCCTTGGTCTGACTATGCAGTTTCTAGCAAGATGACCCATTCCTCGGCAGTTGTAACACCGTATCTGATTTCTGTTGTTCCCATTATCATTACCTTCAGCCTGTGCTGCTACAACATTATCATTTATAACACCCGTAACCGGATCAGGTTAGTCAAACTTTGACTATTAACCCGATATTCGATACTCTGTTAGATTTATGTGCTTATGTACTTTTCTGTGGCTTAGAATGTGTGTGATACTAGAAGTAAGTGGTTTAACCATCTTTCTTCCTCTAGTTGAATTAGTCATGATGAAATCTCTAAGTATTCATGTTTTCTAAAACGATGAATTAATTCCTTTAGCGTATTATTAAGCATCTTAAATATTTACCGAGTACCATACAATTGGTTGACTTAAGGTCCATAATAATAAAAAATAAACAAATATAGGTTAAATATTAGTATGTAAGATATTTTTAAATGTTGATAAGAACTAAAAACACATGATAGTTCTTGGATCGTTTATAGCTAAGATTGTTTAGATCTTATATCTAGGATTTGTAATAACAATGTTCATAAGATTAATAACAAAGTATTAAAACTTAGTGGAATAAGAACAATGTTATAAACAAGGTTTTTCTTATTATCTTTCCATACAAGCCCCAATTCTAGACGATCAACTCTAGAACGTGTTATCTACACTATAACAAGGAATCATAAGATCCTTGAGGCTAAACCAAACAAAACATCTAGGCATTCACATGCCTACACACACACACATGTTTTTACTAGTGTTCACATCTTGACACACTGAAACTACATGCCTAGGACCTTCTTTTATAACATAAGGAGTCCAAGACTTACAAAGAAAGATAAACATTAGACAAATAAATATTTTAAACATTTAGGAATATCTTCTGTTATCTTCTATCTAAATAAGGAGATATTCTAGATTCTTTAAAATCTTCCATTTTTTGAAGAATTCCAGTTTTGCGTTTAAGTCATTTTGTTTCATTCTTTTATTCACTTTGTCTCTATCAAATTCAGAATCCAAACAATCTTCCCCTATTTGATGATGAAAAAACAAACAAAGTCGTGTACGAACTTCATCATAAAGCCAAAGCTTCCCCTGAAGTTGAGATGTAATCATCTCCCTGAATGAAACAAAATCTTCTTAATTCAGACTTCCTTTGTAACATGCCACACCAAGGATCTATAAGTTGCAACCTGTTAATATTTCTTCCCCTTTTTGTCATAATCCAATAGGGGACATATGAATATAAGCAAATTTGATCTTGACCACTACAAACCAATATCACACTTCTAATCCAAGCATTCTAATTCCTCAAATTACCCACCATTAAGCACAATAAAAAAATGAACTTGAGTAGTAGAAACTCACACTAGCAGTTGTAATAATGACTAGCAGTAGTAAAAACCTTCACCTTAATGCCACATGTAAATGGTTAAACATTTTAACAAGAAGCTTCCTTTGAAACCTATATGTTAACAATTTCTTGAATCTTCAATTCTGTAGGCTCTATGTAATGATTACTGATGAATAAAACTAAGTATAACGAACTTGATGCTGAAGTAGAACAACCCAAACTTGTGTCTTATATCTTGAACTATCCACGTGATGTCAAACTTATAAATAAATTTGTGAAATATAAGTAGACCGCAAATATTTTGTCTAAATCCATTCTTATGAGACACTGAGCACAACAATGTAACTCCTTATAGTGATAGCAAAGAACTATTGCTAGATTTGACAAGTCTTCGTCACAATCAGTGTAAGCCACGAACAGTTACCTACCGCTAAGATATTAATAAGAAACAAACCCAAGATAATTCACTTCATTCTCAAATCAAGTCATAAAGCAATCGTCTCTCGCAAAACCAATTAATCCAATAAAGACGAGCCTTTAAACGTTTACGAACAAATAAACCAAAAACCAAAAAAAAAACTTCCTGTGTGTGTTGTCCGAGATCTAAACAGCCAAGAAACAAAAATCTTCCTTTTTTTGTCTATTTCGGCTGAATACCGTTACAACTTACAACAAGTATACTAAAATTTCAAATAGTACTAATAACTATGTATTTATTGCTATATACAATATGCTCGTCACGCCAGATCAACCATCTGATGTTTAGCAGAAACCAAATTTCTTTTATGGCCAATATCAGCAACATTACGAATCAAATGCCCAAATACAAACAGTAGTAATGTACCTTTACTTTGGCAGCATAAACTTGCAACAGTACTAACTTTAGAACCAAACAGTATAAACTGATGTCGAACAGTACTAACATTTGAGCACACTCTTGAAGCTGTTTAAATAAACGTTGAGCAGTACTAACATACCTTCAAGCCCAAGCAGCTTTAATAATCAACGTGAGCAGTACAAACTCGAATCAAGAGCAATAGTAGTCTTTTAACAACACTCCAAACGGTTTCTTATGTCAACAAACTTCAAAAACAAAAACTTCCCATTGCTAGACTAATCATCAAACCCTGCTGCTTCACCACAATGTGCATTCATTAATCAATCCACATCATTATTAGTACACAACCTGCTATCCTGTCAATCGTGTCACTATTTATTCATCATTTGTATGTTGTGTTACGTTCAATAACAAACCTTAAATCAGAGTTACACATAACCTTCTTTGTCACAAAAGTTAGAACCTTGAGACACCTGCTGCTCCTTCTTAATACATCACCCAAAACAGTATGAACAGGATTGTTTTAATAAAAGAAAGTTCGTACCTTGTCATTGTCGAACTAGTAACAACATCAACTAAACCATGATAACACACTTTCTGCTTGAATATAATTAGGGTTTTACAAACCCTAATAGCACCGAATCTGACCTGTAAACCAAGAGCAGAAACTTGTACCTTCTTTTCTTCATAGATTCGCCAATAAATCACCTTGTGATCCTAGCTATCAAGAGCCACGAGACTCTGATACCACCTGATAAGAACTAAAACACGTGATAGTTCTTGGATCGTTTATAGCTCAGATTATTTAGATCTTATATCTAGGATTTGTAATAACAATGACCATAAGATTAATAACAAAGTATTAAAACATAGTGGAATAAGAACAATGTTATAAACAAGGTTTTTCTTATTATCTTTCTATACAAGCCCCAATTCTAGACGATCAACTCTAGAACGTGTTATCTACACTATAACAAGGAATCATAAGATCCTTGAGGCTAAACCAAACAAAACCTCTAGGGCATTCACCCGCCTACACAACATACATTTATACTCGGTTGTTCACATCTTGACACACTTAAACTACATGCCCGAGACCTCCTTTTATAACATAAGGAGTCCAAGACATACAAAGAAAGATAAACATTGGACAAATAAATCTTTTAAACATTTAGGAATATCTTCTGTTATCTTCTATCTGAATAAGGAGATATTCTAGATTCTTCAAAATCTTCCATCTTTTGAAGAATTCCAGCTTTGCGTTTAAGGTCCTTTTGTTTCATGCTCTTTATTTACTTTGTCTCATCAAATCAGAATCCCATCAAAAAAAAAAAAAAAAAAAAAAAAACAAATGTTGTACCTTCAAAAAAACACGAATTTCTATACTATCATGGTAGAGATAACGACTAATATCTCTACTACTTTATAAAGCATTTAGCCAATTTCTAAAATTATAAGTGTAACACCCCATTTTTGACATATAGCAGTGGAAGCTAATCTGGGGTATTACTTCATGGATCAACAGACATAATCATAGAAAACGACTCATAAAGAGACGTTTTAGAAAATTTAGTTATCATTCAATATCATATCAGAGTTTTTTTACACATGGTATGTTCCCAAATTCTGGGAGAAAACATAAAGTTTGGAATGATAACTAGTTGGACGTCCTCAAGTTCATGCCACTTCGTGCCATAGGTTGCTTCAATTACCTGAGATAAAAACATGCTAAAAAGGTTGTCAACACAAAGACTTGAGTGAAATTCTTGGTTTCAGTTATAATAGTTTGAGTTATAAGTTCAATAGTGGGTTCGATGTTATACACCCATAGTTGTTAATAATTGTAATTGCATTTACAATTTTCATGGAAATATCGAATACAAGTTATATAGGTGTGGTAATACATGCAACACTACAATTATAATAGAAAACAATATTATTGCCCTAAGCTTCATGACCCCCAATACGTAATATGGAAATAACGTAGTTTAGTGACAAATTGGTTGAGAAAACAAATGTCCCTGGAAAGGTAACTTGCCAAGGTTACCCATTAAGTCAAATATAGTGCTATTGGTACCAAAAGTATAGGCACACCAACGGGAGTCGTCACACCCATAGGAGCAATCCATAATAATTTGAGTTTCACTCGCAAGTGACTATGGTTCAGATAAGAAAATATTAGTAGTGGAGGTACTTAGGCACTTAATTTAACTGGTAGGCATACAGCACCCCTTGGAAAAGACAAAAAATACACCCCCCCCCCCCCCCAACCGTCATTCCCATGAGTTCTTCCTCAGCATGATCCCCTGTCGGGGTTTATAAAACATTCAAAAGATTGAAATGCGAGGCTATGAACTCACCTTAACAGGGAAATCTGATTGATGGCAAAAGTATATGAAATGAAAGTAACGGCCTCGTCACGTAACCTGAGGGTAATATGTCAAGTCTTAGTGTGATTGTTTATGTTTTCAAAACTTTATAAAGTTTTAACTTATCTTACTCCTTGATTTATTAATTTATGGAAATATTGTATCACTGTTCGGGCTATCATAATTCAGAGGTCATGCAGTAAACGTTTGAGGAGCCATGACACTTTAAATCGTAAATCCAGCAAACTCGTCAAAACATATACCCAAATGAAACCCCTCACATGAAACTCCCTAGTAACGTGATACGTTATAGATTAAATGATAAGATTTTATCATTTTAGGTTTCTTCAAAAGCTAGCGGATGATAAATTAGGTTATATTTATAACATAATTGTTTTATAACGTTTTGATCGATGAATGATAATGACAAATGTGTCGGGCTTTAATAAAATCGAGTCTTATAAAATATATTTTTATAATTAATATAAAAATATTACATTTTATACCTTTAAGAATGTAAAATGGCAATATACACCCTTGGTTTATATATATTTACAAAGTTAATCCTTTTAATATAACTTTTAAAATCTTTAAACCTTTAACTTTCAAGTATGACAAAACAACCCCTGAAGTTTAACTTTAGGATAATTACATTTTCAGCCCCTCTAGTTATAAGTTTTAAGAATTTACAATATATATCCCTTTGCATGAAATGTTTTGCGTAACAAGTCCAAAAACCATAATATTGATATTTTTCAATATAGAAAGTAATTTACAGGTTATAGCTTATTATAATAAGCTAAAATAAGTTAGAGTAAATAAGTTTTACGAGCTTGAAGCTTATGAAAAGAGCTTGTGAGCTTAAAAATCCAAAACGGGTTCGTTTGGTTTAGGAAAACCAAAACGCATGGGTTTGTGGTTCAAGGCTTAAACAAGTGACTTACATATGATCTAAAAAACCTAATGAAAGATCTAAAACGATAGCTAGAGCTTTATAGAACGAGTGGAAAAAATATACAATTGAAAAATCGGGGTCAAAATAGGGGGTTTTTGGTTCGTACGCCTAGGAAATGGGTTTCAAGGCTTCTTCTTCTTGGTTCTTGGCTTCTAAGGGATTTGTACTTTCTTCTACTTCTGCTAGAGCTTGGCTTGGACTTGTTTAGAGCTTCATTTGAGTGTGTGATGAGTTTTTGAGATGAATTGAAAAGTATGTATGTATGCGTGTATATATAGTGTAGAGAAAGACTTAGGGACCAAGTTTAGGAGTGTAAGGACCAAGTAAACTTGGTGTAGTGGCAAGGGATGTTAGGGGGATAAACTCATGCAGCTATTTATTTAGTTGATGAGTCTTGAAGGCTATGGAGGTGTAGCTTAGCAAGGTGGAAGAAGATGGTGAAGTTAGGGTGGTGATGAGGATAGTATATAACTTGGTGGCCAAAGTGGTGCTTGGGTGGCTGCTTGATGACATGTGGGTGAAGGTGGTGGTGAGGTCATAGAGCTACTTGAGGTGCTAGCTTTCTTAGAATTAGGTTTAGAAGTAGTTTTTAGGGTGGCGAGTTCATGGTTGTTTTTGGACAGCCAACATCAGTCCCGGTAAAATGGTTGCCATTTACAAACCGTAACTCCGATGAAGCTCAAACCAGTGAGCATGGTTAGATATTTGAGTCCTCTACAACTTTTAGTTTTACATATTTAGGGGTCACTATACAAAAATTTAGAGATAACAGCCATTTACTACAGGTGTGCAGAATCTGCGCACTTTTGCCATTTCGGCTATAACTAATTCATCCGACATCGAATCGGGTTGAGTCAACCGGAAAAATGATCACAAGACATAGGGCTACAACCTAGTATTTTTACTTAATACCCAAAGCCTATTGATTTTTCCCAGATCTTATGTTTTATCAACGGATAAGATTTCTGAAAACTATGAACTAGTTTAAGGGTGTAACGGGTTTGTTAGGGTTTTCGAGTTAGGGTTTTGGTTTAGGACGAGTGTGAAATGGTGTTTGGGAGAAAAAAAATTGTTTAAATGTTGTTGCTTAGAAGACTTGTACTTTGGTGGAAGGGGTCGGGTACCTTAAATGCCTTGTAGAATTTAGAGGGAATGAGCTCATTTGGAATATCATGCACAATCATTTTTTTTTAGCTTGTTTTTAAGCTTAAGGTGTTGTACATGATTTAGGAGGGAAGACATATTTGATTTATGCTAGGAATACTTGTACATAAGAATCATAAGGCATTGTATATTCGGTTTTGTACGTAACCTTACATTGACCTTTAGGGTTTTGATTTAAACATTAACGTATAATGCTTGTTTTGAAATAACGTTGTAAATGGTACGCTAAACGGATAACGTATTTGGTAAAAATGATATTAGAACATAGACTTGACATATTAGGATGTTTACATGATACAAACGTAGATAGAATTGGCATAGGTAGTTGCGTGAGCTTGTTTACTTTGGAAATGTAAACTATGTTACATAATGGAATAAAACAAAAATTTTCCCGTGAAAAAAGTTGTACTTAATTTAATAAGTAGATATTACATTGATGAAAATTTAGGGTTGTTACAAGAAGTACTTAAAATTTTAAGTAAAAAAGATTACTATAAAAAGAAGTCTTAAGAATTCAATCAATATACACTTATTTCAACATTTAAGAATTTAAATCTAAAGTTGTAACAACCTAAAAAAGCTCATTTAAACATTTTGGAAATTAAACGTAAATTTGTAACAACCAATGTAAATGTTTTGTAACAACAGCCTATTTCGTAACCGATTTTAATATTGCATTATATATATGAATATATGATATATGATGCCCCATAACAAGCACTAGAATCTCTTCATTTGTTTATTTTCTCTTTAGAACAAAATCACTCATTTCCATCTCATACCAGCCACACATACATAAATGTAACCACCACTACCAGTTGAACCGCTGCCGCCATCAACACCGCCAGATATTTCTATAATCTGGTGGGTGTTTGAGTTATTTGGGTTGTTTTCATTTATATCATAATTATTATGTTGGTTTAGTGTTTGTAGATTCTTTGTTCTATGGTGGGGATTCGTACTCAACGAAAGCTCGCCGAGAAAGTTTTAGAGATTATAAGACATCAAGACTACAAGACATGGGTTTTTTGGCGCTTCCTTTCAATAGGTAATGCAAGAATCCAAGAACTTTGTTACTATTCTTTTCTTTATTTTTTGATTGTTGTAAACTTATGGTTTTCCCCCCCCCCCCCCCCCCCCCCCCCCCCCCACCCCCCCCCCCCCCCCCCCACTTTTGTTCTGTAATGTTTTTAATTAGGTTTTGTTAAGAAGATAGTATGGACTGCTAAAGCACAAAAGAAAGTATGGAGTGCTAAAGAAAATGGGGAGTTACAATCACACGACATGGTCCACTCACAACAAGTATGATGGAAATGACTTAATGAGACTTTTTTTTGTTGTAGTGATGGAAATGAGACTTTAGTAAGGTGCAAGGTCAAGAACCATTTTGTATTTATAACCTTGGTGTGCCTTGATCTTTTAGATACTTATAAATCCATTGTTACATACTTACGTTGTGTTATGTCAAATTAGAAACATATTTAAACGATTCTTAATTGTTTGATGATACCTTATTTAACGATGTACACTATTTTATCAAAGATTTGTATAAGTCATGAAATATATTTGTATTTCGAAGTTAGAAGAAATTGCATGTATTTTACCCCGTCGTAACGCGTAGGCAAATTCTATCTTGTTTTTAATAACATTTACGAAAGTAACAACCATCAAACCAATATTAATGTAGACTTGTAACAAATAGAGAAAAAAACGTAACAGACATCTAACACAATTACTAATAATAATGGAAAAAAATAACAATCATCCAACAAATTTACTCATAATAATAATAAAAAATTACAATTAAAAAAATAATTTTCTTAAATAGTAAACTTGTAACATCTCACATCTAGACTTCTATACTCCTTGTATAAAAGGTTAATATCTTATTTCTAACTCTAATCTTAATTACATCGTAATATTAAACATTACACACATAATCATAGCATCTAAAATATCCAGAAGCTAATTTTACCAGCCTAAACCATCTAATAAACACATTCGTAAATAAGTACTATTACTTATTCAATTTTAATATATTGAAAAAGATGTAAAGCCATTAGAAAATATTCATTATACACATTTAAAAGCCTTTAAAATCCTTTAATAGCCAAACTTGTAACAGCCCAAAACATGTAACAAACATTAAAATGGTAAAGTTGTAACAGCCCATATACGTTTTTTAATACAGTCAACTTGTAACTGTTAACATTGATATTGTCATCAATTTAGTCAATTGTAAATGCTGCATTCACGTGGTCCATTTGTAACGGTCCATCAAACATCATTTAAGTGTAAACCACAAACTCAAATACGAGTATAAGAACCTAACACACTAACAAAATTTATTACATCATTTTCATCTCTCTATTTTATCTCTCTTAAAAACATAAACACCTTTCTCTTTCTTTCTTTAAACCACTAAATTTCGCCGTCTCACATATCAGATTTTGCCCCGAACTACGTTTAGGTTCTTCCGCATCTTTTGCCAAATCATGTGCCGTCAAAGCCGCTACCGCCGCATTGCCTCCACCGCTCTGCCAAGCTAATGATATGGCTTTGAAGGAGATACGGGGTACCAAAGCAGAAAGAAGAGGAATACGGGTACCCAAAGAAATAGAGGTCTTCTAATTCCGTGACGTCATTTTAATAAAAAGTTAATGAAGGATTTTAGAGATGAAATGAAGAGGCTTAAGTCATTTGATTTGGATGATATTTGTTAAACTGGTTGTGATGACAATGGTTAATGGTGGCCAAGGATGAATTTCAAAAAAATATTGAGGGCTACCATCGTTGATGTCAAATGCTAAGGTTTGATGGATTTGGATTTTTTAGGGATAAGGTTTTATGAATTAATGATTGATCTACAAAGCATCCGTGATCCTGAATCTGTTAACTTTTGATGAAGTGGCTAGATTTTTAGTTAGTTTTTTTCATCATGTTATGTTAGTGATTTGGTGATTGTAGTTTTGAATTGATGATCGATGATGATGATGATAACCCGTTTGAGGTTTTATTTTGTCGAATTGTTTGAATTTTAATATTTGATTTGTGATTATTGAGGTATTTGGAATTGTTCAATTAACTTAACTACTACTTACGTTCTACAGTAATTTTCTTTTTTTTCTTTTTATTATGTAGTGATTGTTCACTGTTAAAAATAATTATTGAATTTGTCAAAGTTTATCATTTCCAAATCTTAAAAAAAATAAGCAATATCATTAAAAACGTGTAACCGCTTAAACCATGATTGTAACGGCCTCCAATAATTATTAAAGAAACGTGTAACCGTTTAAAATCATTACTGAAGAAACATGTAATCTAATGATCTACCAAGAACAAGAGTGAGATGTGGGTTGTGATGTTAGAGAGAGAGAATTGATGTAAAATGGATGAAGTTTATTAGATGGAAAATATGGAAAATGAAACAACCAACCCCTCTCCAAGGCTAGGAGAGGGCTTATATAGTACATGGATTG
>BQNB010041997.1:4898-46407 GCA_026074375.1 Tanacetum coccineum
AACGTTTGGATCCATGTTAGGAGTGTTATTTTCGATGTTTGGATTCTAAGTATTAATAATAAAAGTGATTATTAGAATTATTCCTTATGTTAATTATTGGTTTCATTTTTTTTAAAAAGGTGCTATATGGTGTGTTTATTTTATGAAGTGTCTTCATAAGAGGGAGTACAACTGTGAAATAGGGCATCTATAATTATGGTGGCCAACATAATTATACATGCGCCACAACATAGGTGGACTTGCAAGTATGATTGCATGGATTATTGTTGATGCGTTGCATGTATGTATATGGTTATTAAGAAGTATGATAAGATCATGATCCCTATTATAACATCTAATGTATATAAATTTTATAATGGCTCCATCACGTCAAAGCGGCAACAACAATAACAACAACAACGAGAACCCTGACATTGCTGCTATTATCGCGCAGCAATTGCAAACCATTCTTCCTCAGATTGTCACTCAAGTGACTAACAACGTGAACAATGCTAATAACGGTAATGGAGGAAATGGTGGTGGTGGAAATGGAAATGGTGGGAACAACTGATGTACTTTCAAGGCATTCTAATCTTGTAATCCCAAAGAGTATGATGGGAAAGGAGGTGCGATAGTGCTTACTCATTAGATCGGGAAGATGGAAAATGTGATTGATAATAGTGGTTGTGCGGAGAATCAAAAGGTAAGGCATGTGGCTAGTTCATTGGTGAAGAATGCTTTGACTTGGTGGAACACTCAAGTCCAAGCAAGAGGACGCGAGGCTGCAATGGCCATGACATGGAACGATTTTAAGGCATTAATGGTTGAAGAATTCTGCCCAAGTAATGAAATGGAGAAGTTGGAGAATGAGTTTTGGAATCACAAGATGGTGGGAGCTAATCATGCTGCCTACACTGATAGGTTTCATGAGTTGGCCAAGTTGGTCCCACACTTAGTTACACCTGAGTCATCTCGTATTAAGAGGTACATAACCGGACTGGCTCCTGAGATAAGAGGAATGCTTTGAGCATCCCAACCAACTACTATTCAGAATGCAATATTGAGGGGTGAAATACTTATTGACGAAGCAGTCAGTTGTGGTACCTTGACAAAGGGTAATGACAAGAGGAAAGTAGTGGAAGAGTCTGGTAAGTCAGGAGGATCGTGGAAAGACAACAAGAAGGCAAAAGTGGGCACAGGGTTTGTGGCGACAGCTCCTCCTAGAAATAAAATTGCAAGATCAAGTTCTAAGTGTGGCAAGTGTTATACTTTTCATCCAAAAAACAAACCTTGCAATGTGTGCTTTAATTGTCAGAAACCGGGTCATTTTTCCAGGGATTGTCGGGCACCGGTTAGGCAAGTAGCTCAGGTGAATGCTGTTAGAATGAGTAACAATTTGAGAGTGTGTTATGAGTGTGGTAGCCCGGATCATTTCCGCAACACTTGTCCCAAGTTGAATCGAGCACCTGGACAAGTTGGAAATCAATTGGCTTTGGAGGGCAGCCGAAATAACTGAAGCAATGGGAACCAAGTTAGAGGAAGAGCTTTCAACGTGAATGTGAATGCAATGGAGGCGGTCCAAGATCCTAACGTTGTAACGGGTACGTTCTCTCTAAATGATCACTTTGTTACCGTATTATTTGATTCTGGAGCCGATTTTAGTTTCATATCTACTGAATTTGCGCCTCTACTTAATGTGAGACCTAGTATTGTGAATCCTGGTTATGTGATAGAAGTAGTTGATGGTAAGAAAGTAGAAGTGAATAGAATTATTCATGACTGCAAACTAGAACTAGAAAGTTCCCTGTTTAGCATAAATTTAATACCATTAGGTCATGGAAGTTTTGATGTGATTATGAGAATGGATTGGTTGTCCCAACATAAGGCTGTGATAGTATGTCATGAGAAGGTAGTAAAAATACCAATGAAGGATGGTAGGATCCTTAGGGTACACAGAGAACGGACCGTAGGAATCACCAAAGCATTGAAGAGTGCAAAGGAGGATGAACCGAAGTTGAGTGATATATCTGTGGTACGTGAGTTTGAAGATGTGTTTCCAGAAGACTTGTCAGGATTGCCTCCGCAACGGCAAGTGGAGTTTTGCATAGATCTAGTTCCTGAAGCGACGCCAATTGCGAAGTCTCCATATCGTTTAGCGCCTTTAGAGATGCAAGAATTGTCTGGGCAGCTGCAAGAGTTGCAAGACAAGGGTTTCATACGACCTAGTCATTCTCTAAGGGGAGCGTCAGTGTTATTTGTCAAGAAGAAGGATGGTTCACTACATATGTGTATCGATTATAAAGAGCTGAACAAGTTGACGATTAAGAATCGTTATCCTCTTCCGAGGATTGATGATTTATTTGACCAACTATAAGAATCGCGTTATTTCTCCAAGATAGACTTGCGATCAGGTTATCACCAACTACGTGTACATGAAGACGACATACCTAAGATGGCGTTTCGAACAAGATACGAACATTTTGAGTTTACGGTTATGCCTTTTGGGCTAACCAATGCACCTGCAGTCTTTATGGATCTGATGAATAGAGTTTGTAAACCGTACTTAGATAAGTTCGTTATTGTGTTCATCGATGACATCTTGATCTACTCGAAAATGAAGAAGGACCATGAAGTTCATTTGGGTTTGGTGTTGGAATTGTTAAGGAGGGAGAAGCTGTATGCCAAGTTCTCCAAGTGTGAGTTCTGGTTGCAAGAGGTGCACTTTCTTGGTCATGTTGTCAATCAGAATGGTATACATGTGGATCCCAGCAAAATAGAAGCGGTAAAGAATTGGAAGACCCCTACGACGCCTTTTGAGATTCGATCATTTTTGGGATTAGCCGGTTATTACAGACGGTTTATTGCAAACTTTTCCAAAATTACTAAACCTCTTACCTCGTTAACTCAGAAGAATCAGAAGTATGTGTGGGGTGTGAAGCAAGAAGAGGCTTTTCAAACTTTAAAGAATAACTTGTGTGATGCACCAATATTGACGCTACCTGATGGAGTGGAAGATTTCGTGGTTTATTGTGATGCATCAAACCAAGGATTAGGTTGTGTACTCATGCAAAGGGGCAAAGTGATTGCTTATGCATCGAGGCAGCTGAAAACCCATGAGAAGAACTATACGACGCATGATTTGGAATTGGGAGCTGTTGTGTTTGCTCTTAAGACTTGGAGGCATTATCTGTATGGTACTAAGAGTGTTATCTATACGGATCACAAAAGTCTTCAACACATTTTCGATCAGAAAGAGCTGAATATGCGTCAGAGGAGATGGATTGAGTTGTTTAGTGATTATGAGTGCGAGATTCGTTACCATCCTGGTAAGGCGAACGTTGTGGCTGATGCATTAAGTAGGAAGGAGCGGTTGAAACCTAGACGTGTAAGGGCCATGGCAGTGACTATCCAGGCTGGAATGAGAGAAAAGATACAAGCAGCCCAGAGTGAGGCGCTTAAGCAAGAGAATGTAATTATGGAAAACCTGCATGGCCTAGATCAGCAGATGGAAAAGAAAGAGGGCGAGAGTTTGTATTTCATGGACCGTATATGGGTTCCATTAGTAGGAAGTGTGAGAACGATGATCATGGATGAAGCTCACAGGTCTAAGTACTCTGTGCATCCTGGAGCGGATAAGATGTACCATGATCTTCGTGATATGTACTGGTGGCCGGGAATGAAGAGAGATATTGCTACTTATGTTAGTAAGTGTTTGACATGTTCAAAGGTAAAGGCTGAGCATCAAAGGCCTTCGGGTTTACTGCAACAACCTGAGATACCTGAATGGAAGTGGGATAAGATCACTATGGATTTTATCACTAAGTTGCCTAGGTCAAAAAGTGGGCATGACACGATTTGGGTCATAGTCGATAGACTGACTAAGTCGGCTCATTTCCTGGCTATAAGAGAAGACTATAGTACTGAGAAATTGGCAAAGATCTACATTGATGAAATAGTCGCGAGACATGGAGTTCCTGTGTCGATTATTTCAGATAGAGATGGACGATTTACGTCGCGTTGCTGGCAGACTGTGCAAAAAGCTTTAGGGACGAGGTTGGATATGAGTACGGCTTATCATCCCCAAACGGATGGGCAAAGTGAGCGTACGATTCAGACCTTAGAGGATATGTTGAGGGCGTGTGTAATTGATTTTGGTGGTAGCTGGGATGTTCATCTACCATTGGCTGAGTTTTCTTACAATAATAGCTATCATTCGAGTATAAGATGTGCTCCGTTTGAAGCCTTGTACGGAAGGAAGTGTAGGTCGCCTGTTTTATGGGCTGAGATTGGAGAAAGTAGCTTGATTGGACCTGAATTGGTTCAAGAAACGACTGATAAAGTTGTGTTGATAAAGGAGAAGCTAAAAGCAGCGAGAGATCGTCAAAAGAGCTATGCTGATAATAGACGCAAACCATTGGAATTCGAAGTAGGAGATCGAGTGATGTTGAAAGTATCACCTTTGAAAGGTGTAATTCGTTTTGGGAAAAAGGGAAAGTTAGCACCGAGATATGTAGGACCATTTGAGATTCTTGAAAGGATCGGTCCTGTAGCTTATCGATTAAGGTTGCCTGAGGAATTGAGTGGAGTACATGATACGTTTCATGTGTCAAACTTGAAGAAATGCTTGGTTGATGCTAGTTTGCATGTGCCATTAGACGAGATAAAGGTTGACAAAACTCTTCGTTTTGTTAAGGCACCTGTAGAGATTATGGACCGTGAAGTTAAGAGGTTAAAACGTAGTAAGATATCGCTTGTGATAGTTCGTTGGAATTCTAAGCGTGTTCCTAAGTTTACTTGGGAACGTAAGGATTATATGAAGTCTAAATATCCTTAGTTTTTCATTGAGCAAGCTGGTAAATAGCCTAGTTAAATCTCGGGATGAGATTTCCTAAAGGAGGGGATACTGTGACAACCATGATTTAAGCAGGTTAGTCAAACCGTTAGTATTGACTTATGTGTCAGTTACAATATATGGTGTATGTGATTCTGTGTGTTTAAATGAGTTTATGTTGGTTATGTGAGGTATTGGTAATCAATCTATTGAGTGTGATCATCTCAATGAGATTGAAATGGTGGTGAAATTGGTTGAGTTCATTTTGTTCACTTTTAAGTGACAAGGAAATGATTATTGAGATTTGAGCGTTTCTGTGTTAAATGTGTAAGTATTATTACTTATACGTATTTTTGTGTTAGTAATCTAAGATAGGTTTAGATTTTTAGTGGTAAGTTAAGAAAAATGTAAAAGTTCTATTTTGGAAAGTTAGGTTGAAAAAGAAAAGTTAGTATTTATTTATAAAGGTCTAGTGAATTGCGTTTATGCAAAAAGGTATACTCAAATAAGTTAAGGTTTTTATTAAAACTTAAGGTATTGTAAATAAATAAGTAATTAGTAATTAAAAAAAAGAATTAAAGGGGGGTGCCGATCGGTTGGGAGGCCTATAAGAGTTAATCTAGAATATCTTTTAGGAGGCCTATAAATACAAAAATAAAAGATCCCTAAACCCCTATGCTTGTTCGAACCGATCTAGAGAAAGAAAAAGAAGAAAATTTTTAGGGTTTAAGGTATTTTCTAATTCTTTGTTTAATTCTAGTTCTTATTTTATTTCTTGTAATCTAAGCATGATGGATTAGGTTTAATCTTGAAAATAAATTAAGGTTTATAAATTAAGGTCTTAAATTTTCTGGAGTTTATAGTTTAATGATGATTGTTAGATCATTGGTTCAATCGATTTCGTGATTTAATCATGCGTTAGGGTCTAGATCGCCCGAATTAGTTGGTTAATTCACTACAGAAAGTTAGGCAGTTTTGTAATAGCCATAACTCAATCATAAATTATCAAATAAACAATTTACAACATACTGAAGATAACCTCAGAGAGTCTACTTTCCAAAAAAGTTGGTCTCGTAAGTTTTTATGGTCGGGAAGTGGGTTAAAAAGTTTTTACAAAATTAGTGTGTAAAACTGTGACGAATTTTAGTTTTGGTTTTGATTTTTCTAAAAATAACTTAGAACATCAAGTTATGAGACTCTAAATCACGTGGAATTAGTTTATATATGATAGTGTGGACCCCTTAATTTTTTCTAAGTAGGGTTTGAAGTTTAAAGTGGGTTATCTAAAACGTCATACTTTTTATAGGGGGTCATATTTCTGGCATAATCTGGACACTTTGGATTAATGAATTTCTAAATGTATTTGTAAAAGGGTAATGACTTTGGGAGAGATAGGAGAGGTTCATAAGACATATATGTAGCATGGTGAATTTTGGTTTGAATTGTGGAAGTGTTTAAGTGGTACGTTTAGGACGCGTAAAAAAAAAAAAAAATTGGGTAAAAATCTGCCCTCTAATCTAGAAAATTAAAGTGTAGTATTGAAGTGTAAAATGTGTATATAAGAGTTGGAAAAGGTTTAAAACAAGTATAGAACTATGGTAGATAGCTTAGATATCCATCATAGTTGAGGTTACATCATATTGGGTTGACATCGCCTAATTGAGTGGTAACTTATATGTGTGTCATAATTATTTAAATTATACCGAGAAGTGTGTGTGAAGCTTTGTTAGATCTTTTGGGAAGCTAAGCATCAGGTGTGAGTTTCAAGTAGCCCACTTTTAATGTTTTATACATTGGAAGAGAAAGATTCAAAGATGGTTTTGGATGTGATTTAACATTGCGAATATGTGGTTTACTTGAGGCAATGAAACTTTATTGTGTTATTATAGGTGATATGCTTAATGTTATTGTGATTGCTGTGTGATTTCGGTTAGAGGGTAGTGCTTCTACCTATTCCAAATCTAATTGGAGAATTGAAATAAGATCCTATTTTTATGTGATTCCGGTTGGAGGGTAGTGACTCTACTCATTCCAAATCTAACTAGAGGGTCGAAATAATACTCCATACTGTGTGATTCTGATCGGAGGGTAATGGATTACCCCAGGCTTTGTTATGTGGATCGTGGGCACGTTCTATCCTGTTGTGATTGATTGTGAGTTGTATGATAGCCTATGTGATAGCTAGCTTAATTTGTTCTGCCATGATATGTTATGTTAATCGCAGCAAATTGTTTTTTTTTATGATTGATTTGTGTGTCTTAAACCTATGACTTTCACCAACCATTGTGTTGACGTTTTTAAGCATCATTTTCAGGTGATTTAATGCGCTTAAAGAAGAGCGAAGTTGGCATAAGTAGACCTTAGATGCTTGAGTTATTTATGCTTTCTGTTTGAAATAAATTTGTTTTGCATGAATTGTCTGGATTATGTTTTGCATGTCATTTATTTGGACAACCTCTTTGACAATTAATAAAGACACAATAAACCACCATTAGTTTTGGGTAAATGTTATGGACACTTTGTGTCTTAGCTTTACTTAAGTTTTCATTTTAGTATTCTCTATATAAACCCAATGTTGATTGTGATGATATCCATTCCTTGTTTACCCTCCATTTCTGCCTTGGCGTGGGTGTGACAGATTGTATCAGATCCAGATGGATTAAAGACTAGGTGGTTGAGCCTAGACTATAGCTTAAGTGTCCCTCATATAGTTGCATTTTAGGGCAAAAGTGTTTGTGTACGTATATACCGTATGTTCCCGCTACCTAAAAGCTTTAAAAAAAATTTCTATTTTGAATTACTACTATATAATATGAAATATATACTTTTTTATTATGGGGATCTAATAGTATAATACCCCTTTGTATTGGTTTTAAGGTCATTGTCTTCCCATCCCTTACCCCTAGGAGATATCGTTGGAATTGTTTACATCACTGGACCCATCATGCCCAACATAATGTTATTTTGTTTTCCTACCTCGATGCTTGCTATAAATCGAGGATTTCTATTATATTTGGGCATGATGTAACTTCTGTTTCCATCTGGCGATTGTGAGTTTTATGGTTCGTTAGATGGATTAGACATGTTTGAGTTTATATTTAGGATTATTATTAAGTGTTATGTGGTAGATGTGTGTTATCATTGATAAGAATTTGGTCTTGGAAGTAAGTTACATGTGTAAAAAGGTGCAATTATATTATGTCGCGACGTATAATTATAAAGGCACATACACGTGACTTGTTGACTATTGAATTGCATTAATCATTTTTGCTTGTATGTATTATGTAAGGATGTAAGTCTGGATATTGTGTATAAGGTAGTTGTAGATGGATTGTGAGACCTGTTGACATGGATGTGTTGTTAGAGATTCCTCGTAACCGATTATGGCCAATTAATATTAGGTTGGTTGCTAGATGGTAAGGTTCCCTTCATACTATCATTTGCGGATACAATCGGATACATGTTGGTAGTTTCCGTCGTGATTCCATAAGTTGGATTCTTTACTCGTCGATGTTCGTGTGGAGATATTCAACGCTCGTGTTGTGTATTACTAGGGTGTTATCAAAAAACATGGTGTCTAGTTCTCCGTTCGGCGTTTTTGATGTTTTCTTTGTCTAAAAGGTGAGATACTTATTGGTTTGGGTTCTAAGAAGTTGTATGGATGTATCCTTATGTTTGTTTGTTTGCAAAGATGTTCTTGGGTCGTGTTTTCCTTAGTTCAATAAATTAATAATCTGGTATGGAATTCTTAAGGTAATTTTGGAGTCCTATTTTGCTACATGATGTTTTTATTTTTGTGTTTTGGTTGTGAGGTCATAAACTCCATTTGAAAGTAACTTTGTTGTATTCGATACCATATTGTTTAGTGTTAAAAACTTCCTTTTAAAAAAAATAAATTATAAAAATAAAATGCAACACATTTTTTTTAAATCATCTTTTGATTCTTTAATGAAAACCAGTAATTAAAATAAGTTTTATGAAAAGTTTTATTAAATTTATTTTTACAACTTCAAATTATTTTGCATTATTAACATAATGTGATTATATTGTTTTTAAAATGATTGGTAAAAGGTTATGAGGGAAAGTTTTCCCTTGGGTAAAAATAGATTTTGGAACAAAGGTTTCTTAATCTTTTAATTAATGGTTCGTGGTACATGGGTATTATTCCGTCTGGGGAAAGTTTTTCTAGAAATCGTTGATGTGTTTGTTAGGTTCGGAGGTTCGATCTTCTTGACCGACGTTTACATTCGTTGATTTGTTTTCTTTTGGAATCGTGTGTTTTTGGGTCCCATACCAAGTGTGCATGTGAAGTTTGAAATTTCCTCAATGGCGTGTGCTAGAGTTGATGTTAGGACGTATCTTCTGGTGGTACGCTTGATAGTAGCGACGGGGAGCGAAATGGAATTATTCGCGATCCCAAGTTGGAATAGAGAATTCCTACATCGTTTTTACTTTTGATTTAGTACGCTCTTAGTATGAGATGTATTTGATGTAGTCGTAGGAGAGAATTGGTTTGTTGTAAACATAATGCTGGGATGGTATGACCACGAGAAGTAGTTAAAATGCTTGGTAATTTGGAGTGTGCTTAAGGGTTCTGGGATAAAATAAACTAAAGAGGATACGAGTCCCTCCGGTATGATAACAGAAAGAAAGTTGAGATTATTTGATATCTTTGTAGTATGGTGAGCCCTCTAAAGTGTTCCTATAGGAATTATTAGTTTTATCCCCTCGTCGTAGAAAAGGATGTTTCGTATGGAATATACAAGAGCGACCCGAGATTTGCGAAGGCTCGTGACGTTTGACGTATTTTAGGAAAGGCAGGAGTTAGGAATGATTGCAGGAGTTGCAAGGTGAGGGTTGGTTCGAATGGTAACTTGTTGTGGGAAGCGTCTGTATTGCTTTGGTAAAGAAATGTGGTATTTGGAATTGTGCATAGATTCACACTAGAAGAGTGAGAAAGGAAAAATACGTAAGTGATGTCACCAAAGGAGGTTGCACGAGATGACGTAGCTAAGACTCATTTTTAAGATGCGTATGGACATGTTGAAGTTTACAACGTCTATGGGCCTTTGGGTTAGACAATGCACTAGCGGTTTTCATAGAGTTAATGAGCCGGGTATGCATGGCCGTATATAGACAAGCTAGTTAACGTATATATACAGACGATATTTTAAACCGACCCGAAGTCTAAGGAGGAGTACGAGTCATACGTGAAGATGATCGTGGAGTCACTGAAGGAAGAGAAGATGTACGTGAAGTTTTCCAACAACGTGAAGCTGGAGCAAAGAGGAAGTTATCTAGTTGTGGAAGGAACAAATTGGTACATGAGTCAATCTTGTGCATTGTCCCAAAAAGGAGCAGACGATTTCATATGTATATTATGACGCGCAAGCAAGGAATTTGAAGCATGCTTTGAAAAGTGAGAAGGTGATTGATTGTACTTCCGCGACAAGAATGAAGGTTCTTATGAAGGATTGCATGGCTAACGTGGTAGGTTTGCCTATAATGCTTAAGGCATTAAGTAAACGAGACATGGACGATTAATCTATACGGATCATGACTATGTCTCCAACACACGTTCCAATCGGAAGGATTGAACATGAGGTAAAGAAATGGATGGATGTTATTTATTGAGTTTATTTCGAGTACAAGTACCATATTGGAAAGGCAAATGTATATGTGTGTACCGTGGAGTTAGGAAGAATTAGTTAAGCCAAGAATGGAGTTCGAGATAGATGTACGATGATCCGATCAAGTTTGAGAAAAAGATTGTTGATGTGGCATAAGAATAAGATGTCCAAAGCAAAGAACACGTCAACATAATATGTGCTGCTTGGACAACGATTGTGAAAAGAATAGAGAGGTGGTTCAAATTGGTTAGACAAGGTTCGGACCAACCAGATTGGAGAGATGTAAGGACCATGGTCAATGAAGAGGGGGCTTATACGACAAAGTAAACTAACGCATCCTGGAGCGGATACAATGTTGTGTGGTTTTAGTTAACTAATCGATGCTGAGTATGAAGAGATGATATAGCTATTTGCGGTAGTAAGTATTTAGCGTATTCGGAAGTGTAAGTTGAGTAACAATGGCACAGGATTGTTTGCTAACAACCTTAGTTACCCGAGTAGAAGAGGGAAAGGAAAACTAAAGAAAATTGTTGTCAAGTTATCCATGTGAAGTAGGAGCTTCTTTTCATTTGGGGTTGTTATGTTGCCTAATTGCACCCTTATGGGGTGTAAGCAAAGTCATTACAGTTTGGATTTCGATTTAGGAAGTTAGTCGAGGTAAAGGTAGACAAGACTCTATTGTTTTTGTCAAGAAACCCAATATGATTGTGGACCTGAGAGTCCATTAGAAACCTCTATAGTATGTATAGCATTAGTGAAATTCGTTGGTATTCGAATCCGTGGTCCTGAGCTTACTTAGGAATGTAAGGATCAAAATGAGGTCTAAGTGTCCTCCGTTGTTTGTCGATAGTGCTAATGCCTCGAGTAGATTAAATAATCGGGACGGATTATTCTCAAGGTGGGATACTGTGACAAAACCAAGACTTGAGCAAGTTGTCAAACACATAGTGTTTTGACCTAAATGTACGTAGCAAGTATTGGTTTATGTGTTTATATGAGTTTGTGTGGATATGTGGAGATAGGAAAATCAATCCATTGAGCGTGAACGTCTCATTTGATTGGATTTGTGTTTAATTTTGTGAAGTACATTTCGTTCACATTTTGGCGACAAGGAAAAATGATTTTTCGGTGAATGAAAAGCGGTTCGCGTTAATTGTGTAAGTAATTATACGTAATACTTATTTTTGTGTTATTAATTTAAGATAATTTAGGTTTTAAGGAGGTTAAGTTGAAGAGAATGAGATATTTGATGGAGAAATTCATTTTAATCACTTATAGTGATAATGAAATTGATTTGGGTAATATTTAAAAATTGTTTTGGTTAATATGTGGATGTTCTAGTGATGTATTAAATGGGAAGTGTGGTCCCATTTGTGAAAAAATGAGTTTGTTTAATATATAAGAGTTTTAGAAGACTTTCCTATTTTTTTTTAGAAAGTGAATGTGTGAAAATTGAAAAGTATTTTTTGGAAAGTTAGTGTTGAAATAAATTGTTAAAAAGATACATTTTTAAAAGTATATGAATTTCGTTTTAAGCAAAAAGGTATAGTCAAATTATTAAGGTTTTTAAAAAAATTTTAATGGAAGATACAATTAATTAATAAATAATAAATAAAAGAAAAAAAAGATAAAAAAAACATAAAGTGCTTATACGTGGGCAGGTTTTAAAAAAAAAGAGGAAAAGAGTTTTACTTGGATCAAATTCCTAATTAGTTATTATCTAGGATCTTTAGAGGCCTAAAAATACATAAATAAGGATCCCAAGACCCTATATTGGATCTGAATGTCCGAATTTCCAAGAGAAGAAAAAGAAGAAAATATTTAGGGTTTAAGTATTTTCTAATATTCTATTTCAAAAAAAAAAAAAAAAAAAAGAAATTCTAAAAACCTAAAAAGTCTAAAAAAAAAATAAATATACTAAATCCTAAAAAAAAAAAAAAATACCTAAAAAAAAACCTATAAAAAAAAAAATTCGAAACTAAAAAAATAACCCCATAATCCTCCTAAAAAAAAAAAAAAATCCCCAAGTTGTATAATCTAGTCTTTATTAATTAATGTAAACTATGCATGAATGATTAGGGTTTTAAACCTGTAATTTTTTGGCCAGGGTTAGATTAAGGTGGGTTTTATGTTTCTAAAAGTTTATGTGATGTATAGATCAAGTTGATCATTCTTTTGAATGTTTATCATGCTTGGGTAGTCGGGTTAGGGTCTAGATTCGCTTCGAATTAATTGTTTAAATTCACATGCAAAGTTAGGCAGTATTTGTAACGGTCATAACTCAATCATAATTATCATAATAAACAAATTTACGAACATACTGGAGATAACCTCAGAGAGTCCTACTTTCGCAGCAAAGTTGGTCTCGTATTTTTATTATGGAACGGGAAGTTTTCAAAAGGTCTTAACAAAATCAGTGTGTAACAAACATGAACAAATTTTAGTATTTGAGGTTTTGATTTTTTCTAAAAAAAAACTTAGACATCATAGTTAAAGGCTCAAAATCACGTGGAAAGTTATTTTATATATTGCGTGGTGTGACCCCTGAATTTTTTTCTAAGTAGGATAATGAAGTTTAAGTGGGTTAGTCTAACGTCATACATGTTAGGGGGTCAATTCTGGCCGAATTCCTTGACACTTTGGATAAATGAATTTCCTAAAGGTATTTGGAAAAGGGATAAATGACAATTTTGGAGAGCTAGGATAGGTTCATAAGACATAATATTGTAGCAGATTGAAATTTGGATTGAATATGGAAGTGTTTAAGATGTACGTATAGGACGCGAAAGTGAGTGATAAATTCTGCTCAAATCAGAAAATTAAAGTGTAGTATTGAAGTGTAAATGGTGTATATAAGAGTTGGAAAAGGTTTAAAACAAGTATAGAACTATGGTAGATAGCTTAGATATCCATCATAGTTGAGGTTACATCATATTGGGTGAATGCCAAAAATTGATTGGTAAGCATATTGTGTGGCTTAATTGATTAGATTTTCCCATGAAGTGTTTGAGAAGCTTTAGTAAGGATTCTTTTGGGAAGCTAAGCATTCAGGTGAGATTCATAGTCCCACGTTTTAATGTTTTTAACAATGGATGGAAATGAATTAATGCTGTTTTTGGATGTGTATTAATCGCTGCGATTATTGGATTTACTTGAGAGCCAATGAACGTTTTTATTGAGGTTATTATAAGGTGATAAAGCCTAAGTTGTTGTGATTCTGCTTTAATTCCGTTAGAGGGTAGTGCTTTCTAACGACCATTCCGAAGACAAATTGGAGGATTGAAATAAGATCCCATTTCTGTGTGATTCTGGTTGGAGGGTAGTGACTCTACTCATTCCAAAATCTATACTTTAGGTTGAAAAATACTCCATACTGTGTGATTCTGAACGGAGGGATACTGGAATACCCCAGGCTTTGTTATGTGGAACGTGAGCCAATGTTCCGTCCCATGTGAATAATTTGTGAGTTATATGATAGCTAAGTTGATAACTAGCTTAAATTGTTCTGCCATGATATGTTATGATAACACAGGCACAAATAGTTTGTTTTTTTTAAGGATTGATTTGTGTGTCTTAAACCTATGACTCTCACCAACCATTGTGTTGACATTTTTAAGCAGCATTTTCAGGTGAGCTTAATGGTGCTAAAGAAAGAGCGCATGTCTAGAAGAACCGCATGATGCTTGGAGTTATTATGCTATTCTGTTTGAATAAATGAGTATGCATGAATTGTAAGTATATTATGTATTTTGCATGTCATTTATTGACGATACCTTCTTTCTCATTAATAAATGACACCATTAGGTTTTTGGTATTGTTATGACACTTTGTGTCTTTGCTTTACTGTAGGTTTTCATTTGTATTCTCTATAAGACACCATGTGTTTGATGATAACCATTCTTGTTTACGCCTTGTCTTTCCTCCCTTGGCGGGGTTTGACATTATTCTGGGCTAGGGGAGTTTAAACAACCTGAATTTGAAGGCTATGGTGTTAAGGTTGATAAGAGTGTATGTGAAAAATCCTCTAAAGAGATTACGAAAACTCTAAGTGCCCCAATTATTGAGGATTGGGTGTCAAATGATGAGGAGCAAGATGAGTCTAAGTCTAAAAAGAAAACTGTTATTCCTACTGCTGCTAAGATAGAGTTTGTTCGACCTAAACAACAAGAAAAACCACCTAGGAAACCAGTGAAGTATGCTGAAATGTACAGGTCACAAAGTCCTAGGGGAAATCAAAGAAACTGGAATAATCAGAAGTCCCAATAGCTAGGAAGTGACTTTGTGATGATCAAGAAAGCCTGCTATGTATGTGGAAGTTTTGAACACCTGCAGTATACCTGTAAACACAAGAGACATGTTAATAATCAAAAACAGGTTAAACCAATATAGAACAACTCAAAGAGGGTGATTCATCATTATTCAACAAGAATAACACACCCCAAACCAAAAAGGAAATGATGATTTTCATAAGCTATTTTGATGAGGTCTGGGAAGAAAAACATTAATCCTTCTAAGCCAAAGCAGTACAAAAGTGCAGTTAAGGCTCACAAATGTTGGTTGGAAGCTAAAGAACATAGTAGATAGAACATAGTTGTCTAAAAATATAACAATGCATTAATCACTTTGAAAAGATTTGATTACATTGATGCACAAGGAAGATTCAAGTCTGTGATTGCTTGGGTTCCCATAAGAAGATGATTTTGGAGGTAAGACCTTCCCAAACAGGGAGGAATCAAGCTGCCAAATTGATGAAGATTCACCTTGGTTCGAATGGATGCACAGACACAGGGTAGGCAATGAGCATAACAAGAATTTGATGCATAGATTAACTACTGTTGTGTAGAAGTTGATGATATTGTTGCTAAAACTTAAGTGTGCATCAGAAGGAGTGCAGCAAAGACAAAAGATAAAGAAGAAAGGCAGAGATTTCCCAGACAAAGGTGTTAAATTCAAGAACTTCTTCAAAAGATATTCATACAGGCTGAAAGAGTCAAAAAAAAATTAAGTGTTTTTAAAGAATCCTCTCAAAACAGAAGTTTAATTCAAGAAACTTGATGATTTGAAGGTTAATGTACAAGTTTAGGGAGGATTTTTATGGAATTAAACTTATCATACATATACTGCTCACAATTACAACTGCCAGTATTACCAGTTAGTACAGCTAGAGTAAGTTTTAGTACTAAGCCCAGTACTATACTTATGATCTATTGAATTTCTTAATATTGTAGGTATAAGAGTATACTGACTGCTGTGTTCCAGATTACTAGCAGTGCTGTGAGAAAAACAATACTTGTCTAGAAAGAAAGAAAACAATGCAAGTTAATATCATGTTAATGCTCATTGAAAAGATAATGCTGGGAGAAAGATAATACTCAAGATTAATTTGATAGAGAGAAGTTACAAAGGAAAGTATTAAATACTTTATTCATTGTATTTAAATACAATTTACTACATATAATTGAAGCGCATTAAAAGAGAATTAAGGAGAACAGTTAATGTTGATGAAGAGTTATAATGTATATTATGAAAAGCATTAAAAGCATTAATGTATAATACTTAGGAAAGTATTAATTGTATTGTAAGCCCATTAGGACTCCTTAGTGTATAAAAGGAGGACCTAGGGTATAGAATTAGAGACACATGTACAAATCTCTCACTCCCAAACAAATATCACAAAACGACTAACGGCAGTCCCGTAATCAATTTTCAGTTTTTCGAGGTCCGAGCTTGTTGAAAGATGGCGAGGAAGAAAAGATGGTGGTAAGATTTGAACTTGGTTGCTACTTCTTCTAAAACGACACCAACTTAGCTCTTGCACTCAACGAAACTTGAACTTGAACCGAATAGTTTGCTTAATGTTTTCAGATTTTAGTTGTAATACATTTGCTCATGAATGGTTCCTGATTTATACTCGTATTGTTGGCTTAGTTACTGATATATTACATGTGAATGTATACTATACACATTGTTGCACCAGGGTGATGATTCTAATACTTTTAGTCATTATTTCTTTTCATAATACTGTTAAGGCATCTCTACTATTCCTTCCTTTTGAAATTGTATCAGGTAATACTATTATAGAATCTTGCTATTTCTTTCATTTCAATTTGTATCAGGTTTGTATGACGTATCATGTGATGGAGATATTTAAATTAAGAAATTGGTAGGGTAGTGTGTAAGGCTTGGTGATGATGGATGTTTCTTCATTATTGTATATTGCTTTCTATATGTTTTCATATATACGTATCAGATGTTGTACACTCATATGTGTATGTCATGATTGGTTTTCATTATGCTCTTATATGTGTACAATTTATTTTATCTTTGTTGGATTCAGTTAAGAGTCACCATGGTTATTAATTTGAATGTAGGTGGTTTTGTGAAGTGCTACAAGTAAAAGGCTCATTTCACAAAAGTGAGATAAATAATCGTTACGCGTTCTAAAATATCCTTTTAGACACAGAGTAATAATGGTGATGCGTGCAAATCAAACCTTCCATGACAAGGAGTAATGCATTACGATCATAAAATGACTTCTCGTTGAAAATTAACGGTAAATTTGCAAACTTGCAGTACATGGCTTTTACTTAACGAAGAGGGAATCTAATTTTCTTACGGTGTGCCACAAGTTGTGAACTTTTATTCTTGGTAAAAAGTGTGTTACCTACCATTCCCATTTTGTATTCATGTTTAATAAGAAAAGATTTTAATCTATCATACCAAGCTTTGGGTGCTTGTTTAAGACCATATAAAGCTTTCTTATGTTTATAAACATAATCCAGTTTCTCAAAGTCAATGAATCCTGGAGGTTGTGCCACGTATACCTACTCATTGATAAAAACCGTTTAGGAATGCACTTTTTACATCCATTTGGAATTGCTTAAAATCTAAAGTACAAGCATAAGCTAATAGTATTCTAATTGATTCAAGTCTAGCAACTGGGGCATTTCATCATAATCGATGCCTTCTTGTTGATTATAGCCTTGAGCAACTAACCTAG
Organism: Tanacetum coccineum; assembly: GCA_026074375.1. NCBI lineage: Eukaryota > Viridiplantae > Streptophyta > Magnoliopsida > Asterales > Asteraceae > Tanacetum > Tanacetum coccineum. Next base: position 22,339 of record BQNB010041997.1, read on the forward strand.
CCTTATTTCGAGAAACAATACCGTTCTCGTCTAACTTATTTCGAAACACCCACTTCGTTTCTATGATTGTCATATTCCAAGGTTGTGGAACTAACTCCCAAACGCCGTTAGCAATGAATTGATTTAACACTTCTTGCATGGCGACTATCCAACTATCATCCGTTAAGGCTTCATTCACATTCTTATGTTTTATAGTTGATATAAAACAAAAGAAGTTACTTTGGTTTTGGGCTTGTGATCTAAGGGTTCTTTGGTTAAGGTTTCCTAAGACATTTTCTAATAGATGGTTCCTAGATTCCTTAATATTGACTATTTCGTCAATCTCTAAAGTTTCATCCTCAATGTCATTTTCTAAGTTTCTCTTTTTGGTAACCTTAATTGCTTCTTCTTCATCTAAGTCATCATCCACCAAGGGTGATGTCTTATAGGGTGGAGGAGTTTCATCGAATGTCACGTTGAGTGATTCTTCGATTTTCCTAGTATGTTTATTAAGGATGATGTAGGCTTTACTATATTGGGAGTAACCTAAAAAACACCTTCGTATGACTTTGGGTCAAACTTTGTAAGGTAGTCTTTAGTGTTTAAAATGAAGAACTTGCTTCCAAACACTTTAAAGTAATCAAGAGTAGGTTTTCTACCTCTCAAGAGTTCATAAGGTGTTTTTCCTAGAAATGTCTCTAATTAGGATTCGGTTGAGAATGTATGTTGAAGTATCTACGGCGTTATACCAAAACTTTTGTGGTAACAATTGCTCATTCAACATAGTCCTACTCATTTCTTGAAGTGTCCTATTTTTCTTTTCAACCACGCCATTTGATTGAGGAGTGCATGGAGCTAAGTAGTTATGTGTAATTCCATTGGCATTACAAAACTCTCCAAATTGCACCTCATTATCCAATTCCCTATCGTGGTCGATTCTTATTGACACTATTGTACATCCTAATTGATTTTGAATTTTCTTACTAAATATTTCGAATTGATCAAAGGCCTCGGTTTTGTCCTTAAGGAATCTAGTCCAAGTATACCTAGAGTAGTCATCTACAATGACTATAATGTAGCGATTTCCTTCGTAACTTCATACGGCGGATGGACCAAAGAGATCCATATGAAGGAGTTCTAAGCATCTAGTCGTTAAGACTATATTCTTAGCTTTGTGACTAGAGTGAGCTTTTTTCTAATTTTTCAAGCATCACAAAAGTGTTGATCAAACTTAAGCTTAGGTAAGTTTCTAACATATTCCTTAGATGCTAACGATTGCATGAGACGTATATTTGCGTGACCTAATCTCTTATGCCATAACGTGGAATTTTCATCAATCTTTGTTAGACAAATTTGGTCTTTTGGATTATTTCCTAATTTCATCACATATAAGCCTTTCTTCCTAATACCTCTACCTGTGAACTTACCATCTTTGGTGATTTCACTATCATGTTCAGAGAAAGTTACTCTACACTTATTATCACATATTTGTCCTGCACTTAGCAAGTTGAATCTTAAGTTATCTACATGTTCAACATTATCTATTTTGAAAGAGTCATTCGAAATCGTACCTTTGCAAATGATGTTACCGTGAATATTACTACCAAAAATAACATTACCTATGTTGTATGCCTTGTATCTTGAGAAGAGTTTTCGGTTACCCGTCATATGTTTAGAGCATCCGCTATCTTTTATCCACTCATCGGGTTCCAAGTTGACTTCAAGGCATATCTATTTATATAAGACAATAACTCAAACGTTTGGTCGCCAATATCTTATAGGTCCAAAGTTGTTAGTGCTAAATATCCCTTGCATTTGATGTAATTGATTAGGATGTAGAAATGGAAGACACATTTCTGTTGTGGTTGTCGTAAAGGACTTCTACAAGAAGTTTTACAACTCCCTAGCCAATGTACCTAACCGTTGTAGTGTAGTATAGGCTAGACTCGGGGGTTGTTATCGTTCTCTAGGGGAATAGGTTGGGAAGGCTTGATCACGGTCTAACAGAATTCTAAGGGTTGAGAGGATATTCTTTTTTGTTTTTATATTTTACAAAAGTAGGTAAAATCATATATTAGAGAGGTGGTTTTGGTTTTAGCTATTAAACTAAATAAACTAACTACTAGTGATAACAATATAATAAAAGACTGTGTTTATTTAATCATGTATTACTCCCTAGATTGCTTCTCCTAGTGTTGTTGCTTTGTCACACTTGTGATGATCTATGTAATTATTTCCTAAGTCATGAACGAATTACACGAACCCGCCATCTATTTAATATTCCGTTAAGGAAACGCACAAGAAAGGTAGTATGAAGACTATTACAAGGCCCCTAAGAGTATATTAAATGCATTTGAAATATATTAAGAATAGATCAACCATATAAGGGGCAAGGTAGTATGAAGACTGTTACCCGATGGTATCCTTTCTACACAATCATGTTTTCCTAGACATATCAACAGCGATACAGACAAAAGCTGGTTTTCTAAGACCTAACATGCATATTCATCACAAGAAGCAACACCACTAAGATCTACATCTTAGGTTTCGTACAATCATAAATAAACACAATTGAAGGTTTAGCCAAACATGTTATAAATAAAGCAAGAACAATAATGAATCAAACAACACATACTCATATTGAATGATTAAGATAATCTTACTTGATTAAAACATGAATTGAAGGAAGTACAATAGGGTTTTGAGGCCCTAAAATCGTCCCTAACAGCTACTAAACGAACTAGGGTTCGTCCCTTTCTTTTACTCTAAAATTACATACTTAAAACTCTAAAACCGGATTTGTATATATAGGAAAATCGCTGTGACGGCGTCGCGTGTTAATCGTGATGCCATCATGAATAAAATATTCTAGATAATAGGTTGGGTCATACAATCTGAAGCCGTCGGGAGATCTTGTGACGCCGTCTTGAGATGGGTTGTGACGGCGTTACGTGTAATATGTGACGCCGTCTCCAGCTTCTGAGTAGAAATTCTTGAGAGATGTTGGTGTAGGTCCGTAGTCTTGTTTGTTTCTTCTTTAAATGAGCCCAAGTCACGTGTATTTCTTCTAAATGCCTTCCAAATACAAAATACCTGAAATGGAATGATTAAGTACCTATTTTAGGCATAAATGCATGATTTAGGGGGTTAAACGACCCCGAAAAAGTGTATAAAATGACACCTCATCAAATACCCCTACACTTGGGATTTGCTTGTCCTCAAGCAAATGGGCTTTTCTACCTAGACAATAGCAATATGAGGGTCATTTTACCTACTCTTTAAAAGTATTTTACAACACAACCTTCTAGACCTCGTAATTAAAAGCACAAAAAGTAAATACTAGCACCTCACATAAGTGTTTGGGATTCTCTCTTTCACTCGGGTGTATAATAAATTATAACATAAGGGGGAAATGGAAAATCAACACTCATTACATGTCATAGCATATAAATTACCATAGGCTTGGTAAAGGATCAAACCTCCACCGCTAGGCGCAAGCATTATTCATTACTATCTAAGAGGTCTTTTTAAAGGGTTGTGGGGTGTAGGTGTAAGATAACATATAATGGAAACGAAAATGGATGGGATACATTTGGGTGGCTTTGGGTGAATTTAGAGTGGAAGGGTTAGCTAATTATTTACACGAATACACTTTGGTTTGGTTGCTAAGCCAAGACTCAGACAAAGATATACAAACTCTACACAACTCTACATCAATCTCTTTCTTTTTCTTTTCTATTTTTCTCTTTTTCTCTTTTTTTGAATAACATAATACATCACAACATGGGGTTTATAACACGTACCCCTACACTTGAGCTTTTACATGCTCGATATTTACAATCTAACTAATGACCCGATTTGAGGTGGATCAAAATAACATGGAGATCATCTAACAAACATATAGGGGTATTGACTTAACTTTTCTTCCCCATTCTTCCGCGAAATAAATACTACCATGAATCCTAATCGTCCCAAAACTGTATTTACAAGGATAAGGACTTAGCAACCGTGTACTCAATAATTAACTTGGGTTAAAACAATAATGTACTAAAAGCGAGTACATACAAGGTAGGCTAAGGCGATTTGGGTGTAACGATTGGTGTAAGGGTCAATGTGTTCTTCATTATTAGTCCGACCTTAACCAGAAAATTATGAGTATATGAAAAATGATAGGCTAGGAGGGTTTGTATTAGGGGTATTTGCATAAAGGTGAGTGTGAGTGCATGGCAAGGGTGTGGGATAGTTATATGATCGGTGTGACCATCATAACAATTACAGGTTTAAAACATGGGTTAATCCTAATGCCTCTTATCAAGCAAATCCTAACACTTACTATGCGGTCTCAGGATGCATCACAAAAACAAGTTCTAGAATTTAATATACTACCGGTACACTCTCATAATCCTAAAGTAACCAATACCAATGTTCCAGAAAAGGCGACAAAACCACACATACACATCCGTAACGACGAAATAGACACACATGATTGCTCACTCCTTAACTCGAACAAGCTAAAGGTATAACATCTAAGGGCGAACCTCACATTTTGGGGGTGGAATTTGAGGGTTTTTGTACTAGTAATATAAATTCCTATCCATGAGACGCTCTTAATACTTAGTTTTTGTCGGTATGTGTCATAAAAAATTTAAATTTGGGTCCAAATCACCTCTTATGCTATGTTTCGATATATTATCCATTATTTTAAGGACAAAGCAAATGGCAAATGAAAGAATAGTTTCTAAGGCTTATTTCCCCCCTATACTTAAGTTGAACATTGTCCCTAATGTTCTATAAAAGTACCCGTAAAAATGAATTAAAGGGAAAAGAAAACAAGGAAAAGAAACTAGTACTCCCTGATTTGCTCAATAATAGAGAAGAAACATGCGATAACCGGTCAAATCGTCATCTAAGAATCATCCAATGAAACTTCCTAAGAATTTCCGAGCTTCTTCTCTTCAAATATAACTTGTAATCAAAGACAAAGACAACTATACCAAGCATAAAATGTGCGATATGCAAATATACCATATGAATTTAGGGTTTGACTCGATAAAGCAGTAAAGATAGGATGAGAGAATTGTCAAACTTATTGGTTTTGCAGGTTTATAACAGAAGATTTCATATTTTAAATGTTATGCAAGTTTTATTTTCAAAAATAATTAAAAACTTTAAGTTTTTTGGACCTGGGCATTTGACGCCGTCAGGAGAATCCAGACCCTATCACAGGTGTCGTGGTGATGGCGTCGCGTGAAAATCGTGACGTTGTCTACACGTTCTGTGAAAATGAAATTTTTGTTTTTGATGAAAAATTTCCTGCACTTGATTCCATAAGTTAATTCCTGTACAAATAGCTGCATAAAACCTGAGATTTGACAATTTACTCATATGACTCGAAACTGACGCGAATTAATCTAAACAATTTATTTAACATGCTTGAACTTGGTTCAAAAACCGGATAGATACCCCTACACTTATTGTTTGCAAAATACCTTTGATTGAAATTAAGACGAGGTTAAAAACAATACAAAACATTATTACAAGATAGAGTTCAAACATGATAGAATAAAATGAAAAGAGTAAAACACATGACACTCCTTGATAAGTGTAAAATACACATATCCGTTAACACCAAAAATGACCCTAAATGACCCAAAACAGATTAAAAATGGCAAAGATATGCTTGTTTTTACGTTTTGTGTGTGCAGGTACGGATATATCAAAAATCACAAGAAAACAGTCAAAAACGGGCAAACACGGACACGAGAAACGGAAGAGCACAAGAGAAGCCAAAGATTCAGAGCCAAAGCCAGAAAAAGTCAAGTCTTAGTCAAATGGTCAACCTTGGTCAACATAAAATCAACCACAAAAAGACAAAAACCCAAAATTACCATTTAAGTCCCCCAAGTTTCAAAAGATTACATAAATGTTCCCTAAACTCTAAATGGGCCCTTAATCCCCTAATTTACACACCCGGATCCATAGCCCATAACTAAAAGCCCAATACCCTAGCCCATTTCCCTTATAAATACTCCAGGGACCAATGTTGCCAAGATTGAAAGATATAATATACTTGGGCTTGAATGGTAAAGAGACTTCACAAAGAAAGGGACTGATTCTGCCAATTAACCAAACTTACACCCATTTACCCTGGGTCAAAACAAGTCAAACACACCCTTAAGGTAAAAGGCGCCAAGAACAGTTATACACTGTTCATCGTCTTCTCAAAGTTACCTAAGGTTAAACCATGGGGCAAATGCAAATTAAGGGTCAAAATGGACAATTCAAGGACTCTAAAGCATGATGGAAGGGAGAAAGTTGTAAATTCAAGGTTCTTATTAAGCTCACCATCAAGCAAAGCCACGAAGGAAGCACAAGGATGATGGATTTTGCTCTACTTACTCTCACAAAACAAGCACAAATGTCACATCATGGATTGCCAGCTTGGCAATCCGTGTGAGATGAAAAAGTGATCCAAGGGCTTAAAATCATTCTCTAATGATTGAAGATTTATACGGATGTGATTCAAAGGTGCCTGTGATGCAAGGCAACCTAGAATCTTCATCAACTGGCTATAAATAGCCCTCACTGTCACACACACGAGAAGTAGTAGTAGCTTTTAAATTTTTAGTTTAAATTCTAGTTTTAAGCTTAATGTAATTTTAAATGTTTTGTAATTTCCTTTTCATGCAATGTAATCAGAGTTTTTAGTAAATGAAATCCAGTTTGCTTTGTTATAATCTCTTTTAATTTCACTCTTAAGCTCTCACTTTTCTTTCAATATCTAGCTACTATTACTCATAAGCTCATATAAGCGACTTTTCAGCTCTCATGAGTCTATAAGCTCATGATTTGAGCTTTATTTAGTCTTAATCATATTTAAACATCTAAAATTAGTTTAAAACCAACCTACCTTGAACTTATTGGATTTTGGCTTATGGAAGGGGAGTCAATTGTGGAAAGACTCCCAAGGACCTTTACTGGCTTATTTTAAATAAGCCAGAGCTGTAGAATAGCTCTAAAAGCACCTTTGTGCCTTGTTAAGCTAGGCAAATAGTAAGTTCTCTTTAAATTTCTTTGTACTTTAATTTCTAGTTTAATAATTGCTTAAATACTTGTTTACTTTGCCTATCTTGCTTATTAATCATGATTTACTATCTGTTTTTAGTTTTTATAGTGTAGGTTTTAGTAGTTCATAATTTATCTTTAGAAATCATAAAAATCTAAAAATATTTGCATTTTGCTTTTTAGCTTATTATTGTTTGTTTATCTGCTTATTATTAGTTTATAATTGCTCATTTAGTCTTTAATATAGTTAATCTACATCTGTTTAGTTCTTATTTGCCTTAAATCTGTCTAAAAATAAAGGAGTGTTTGGCATTAGCTATTTTGACCATCAAAAGTCAAAGTGAGTTTTAATTTTTGCTTGAGTCAGTTTGTAATTCATTTAAAACCAATAGGAAAAGAGTTTTTAAAAGTTAGATTTTAAAAATTAAGAAGTTATGGCTTAATTTAGGTGTGCCTGCACCAGGGGAGTTTATAGCTTAAGTCTTGCCTGCTTAATTTGATGCAAGCTCTTGTGAGCTTGAGTCCTTGTTTGTGTTGTGTTATTTGTCACCCAAGTAAAGCATCATAGTGCAGGTTTACCCTTTTGGTAACCTGCATAATAGTTTTGTTCCTAGCCATTTGCATCAGCAGTTCTAACTGCAGTTAGAGCTGTTGATCTTTTGAGCTTTATTTTAGCTTATAATTGTAGGGTCTAGGGGCTTATTTTTATATAGCTTATAGAATAGTCATAGCTTAATATAGATTAGGACTTGCCTTTCATTTTCTAGCTTAATTAGTTAAGATAATTTAGTTTAAAAAAGTCATAAAAAGCAAAAAAAAAAAAGCCAAAAACAGTAGTAGTAATAGTTTTAGCTTTTAAGTTTTGAATTTCAGCTTTTAGTATAAGTTTTTATGATCTATTTTAGTAGTTTAAATGTTATGTGATAAGTCCTCAAAGGCTTAGCTTCTGTCTTGCCTTATTAAGCATTTGAGCTTTGCTTAATTTTAAGTTTTTTTGAGTTTTCTCCTTAGTTTTTAGTGTTTAGCTTAAAATTCAGATAGCTTAAAGAGTTTTCAGTTAAGTTTTCTTGTCATTTTTAGCTTAAGCACATCATCAGCTTCTCAGAACTTCTTTTGGTTTTCAAAATGAGCTTATATTAAAGCTTGTGCATGCTCTTAAGTGTCAACAAGCAAAAACAAGCTCAAAACCATACTTTCTGTAATCAGCTGCTTTAAGAGCTTTTTGTGAGCTTAAAAATAAGTTTCAGCCTATATGGTTTTTATTAAAGTTGCTTATAATCATGTGCTCTTTCAGTTTTAGCTGTTTGTTTTAAAAAAAATAAAAAAAATACAAAAAGGGGTGTCTGCCAATCTCGAACCTACGACCTCTTGCACACAACACACACGCCTTAACACTTTGCTTCAATAGCTCATCCAACCAAATTCCTTACCATTTAATTAATATAGTCAATTTTCAATTCATCTTTTATAATAAGCCGTAGCCTAATAAGCCATTTTCTCAGCTTATTTGATAAGCTGAGTTGTGTCTTTTATTTTTCTAGTAATCTTTGTTGCATCATAGACTTTTCTTGAATTTTTCACATTTTTCCATTAATTAGTTTATTTTTTAGGATTTTTTGAAAGTTTTAATTTTAGAAAATTCATAAAAAATAGAAAAAAGTTTCAGAAAATTACAAAAAAATAGTTTTTAGTTTTATAAAAATTACTTTTAGGTTTACATTCAGTAAAATCATTTTTACACCTTTTAGATTTTAATTTTGATTTTTAAGCTTTTATTTTTAATTTTAAAAATAGGATTTTAATTTTAAAAATAGTTAAAAATAGTTTTCTGAGTTTTTATGTTATTTTAGACTTTTCTAAGTTTAAAAATCATTTTTCTAAATTTTTAGGACTTAATTTGCTATTTTTTAGGATTTAATTAAATTAAAATAGTTTTTTAATTCATAATAAATTCAAAAATATACAAATTTTTTTTTTCCTTTTTCTTAAAATTTTCTTTTGTCCTATTTTTGGTTTAAAATTCAGTTTGCATTTTTAAGGGTTAATCTTAGTATATTTGCTTAATTATCGCGTTTTATTTGTTTCCCGTTAATTGTTTAAGTGTTTAATTGTTTTTAATTGTTCATATTAATTGTTGCTTTAATTTAATAGTTATAGATACTCAAAAATATCTTTTCTCTCATTCAAATCATAATCCGAGCTAAAACATGGTTTCAATTTCGCAAGTCGTTGGGGAAACGACTCGGGTGATCATTCTTCCCGGTTAAATATACGTATTATATATTATATATATATATCTTTTAGAGTGAGCTTTTCTTAAGAGAGACTTTAGGAAAGTTCTTAATTGCTCTTTTGGGAATATTATATTATATATTTTATTAGTATATAAAAACTACCTATCACATGTACATGTCAGATGTATAAGAGTCAAGCATCAAGGGTGTCACACCCCCAAAATCTGACTGCATCGGAACGGTAACATCAGGGTGCGACGTCATAGAACAAGAAGTACAAGTCATAGAAAACGACCTCAAAATGAGACGTTTTAAAATACATTAAAAAAAATATTTCACATTAGATACATTAAAAAATCAGAGTTTGAAAACAGGTCCCCACAGATTCAAAATGACACAAGTGTTTAGACGTGACAAAATGTTTAGATAAAATTTTCATCGAATGTAATAATTATAAATTCTTTACAAAACACACTATTTTTCAAAAGAAGTTTTATCGAATGTATAAAAAATGAAGAGTCTCCGAAATACATATCCGTTCGGCTTCCCTCCGAGCAAAATACCTAAAAACCTAAGATAAAACATGCTAAAAAGTCAACAAAATTGTTGAGTAAATTCATAGGTTTTAATTATAAAACAATGATTAAGTAAATCGAGTAATGTTATTATAATCAAACAGTTTAGTGGACCACAAGATTTAGTAGTTTAGACAAGAGAAACAAATTCACCAAGTCTAAATGAAAACATATATTATTGCGCTAAGCTCATGACACCGAAACTATAACGTGCTTCAATCAATGGATTGGATATGCCCTAAAACAGATACAGATGCTGCCAAACATCCTACGAATTACTTCAAATGTTAAATGCGGCCCAATATGGTCACTTGAAATCATATTCTCTATGACCGGGGAATTGTCAGTACCGATAGATCTTTATCCAACATACAACTTGTGTTTAATACCATATAGAAATTAACGGTTCATGATTGAAAAGGGGACTTAAGTGGCAATAGCGGCACTTAGGCAATAATACTCAGGCAATATTATCTGGTATAACATACAGTTTAAAAAGCATTTGTGTCCAAAATTTAAAGCAAGCATGTATGCTCACCCCGTAGAGTTTGTAAAAACAAGTAAATAGAAAAGGGGCTATGAACTCACCTTTTGCGAAACGGCAAAAATAAATAATGTAGTAGCTGAAGTAAATCAAACCCCCTAAGTGCGACCTAAAATAAATGGTGCAACTTAGAAAAATAAGCAACTAGTTTCACGCGTAAAGAGAATTGGAATAAAGAAGAATTTTATAAAACGTTTTCTTTAATCGGATCAAGTATGGCATTGCGTCCTAGATGTATAAGTCAAACATACTCAAAACACAAGTCTAAATCTGAATTTATATGAATTTTAGGATATACTTAAGTTTACTTCATAATCAAAACTTCCAAAGTGTCAATATAAGTTTTACGTCTAACAAAAGTCTTTATTTACCCAAAATTCTAAAATTTACCCAACTTAACACGCGCATAAGACAAGATCCGTAATAGATATAAGCACAAGGTTTTCACGTACATGAAGCCCTATGAATCTATTTTTCAAAAAAGTGGGCCCCCACCACCCAGAAATTCTTAAACCTGGGTGAAATTACTATTTTACCCTTCAATACATGTGTAGATTTACTTCTGAAATTAACCGCTTCACCAAAACAGACATAAAAAGAAATCTAAAAATGCTATTGACTGAGGTCAGCGGGAGATGATATCCCTAGATGTCCTCTAAGGGTGGCACATTTTTATTTTAAAAAGTTAGTGCAAAATTCTGAAGTTATACCCTTATTTCCAATAGTACCTCTGATTTGACTAGTTTTAGAATATCGGCGATAACTCAGCCATCTGAAATAGTTAACACTCCATCCGAATGGCTATGTGTTATTAAGACATATACCTAGGTCACCATTGATTTATACAGAACTTTCCAAGTCAAAAATATTTCTATACACACTAATCTATTTAACTTTTGAAAACAGTCCCGAAGCAAGTGTGACAAACTTTTGTAGCTTATCAAAACAGGTGCATTTTGAGATCTACGGATTCTATTAAAGTGAGACCAGTTGGAAGTGGTACCTATAAGTGTCCTCTATATGTGACATAATTTATTTTCAAAGAGTTTGCACAAAAACATGGAGTTAAGCTCCATTTCTAAACACTAGGTCTGATTCGACTAGTTTTAGTAAATCGGCCATAACTTCCTCATCCGGAGGAGATAAAAATCCATCCAACTCACCACATGTACCTTAAATCTTTATCCACAACCTCATTTACTTTCCCAGGTGTCCTTAAGCCTAAAATATTTTGTAAACCGCTCTACAACCTGCTGGTTTCAAACAGTCCCTAAAACCTCAATAAAACCAATCCAAACATCATTCCAATTCCACAAGTCTCTATACAATGCCATACCTAATTATTTAACATAATTATAAACCCAAAAACTAAAGAATTTTCAGAATCAAAGATTAAAATGCATCGCCAAATCCAACAAAAAAAATCAAGAATCAAAGATGAAAACTTACAAGATTGTGATTAATGCAATTGAATCAAAATACAACACACCCCTTGGCCTTGGCTGATTTTCGGATCAATAAGCAACCAAAATCAAATCAAATATTGTTTCTAACCCTTCCAAATATTGTTAATTACTTGCTTAGACCAAACCCCAATCAAGTCTTGCAAAAACCCCAATTTAATTATAAAACTCTAACTCTTGAATCTTGAATAAACCTTGAAATTGGATGCATTAAACCTTGAAACCACCTTAGAATGCCTTGATAATGAACCTTAAATGCTTGAATTAGATCAAAAATCAAAAATGGTGAAGCCCTCTTGGAGGATTTTTTGAGCCGAGACTATGAACAAGAGAAAGGAGGGAGACATTTTTTTTATGTTTATACAATCTATCTATGTTTCCTTTTTTTTGACCGATCCCCCCTTTTTATCACACACACACACACACACACACACACACACACACACACACACACATATATATATATATATATATATATATATATATATATATATATATTTCCATTCTATTAATTGTTAACAGTTTGTGTAGTGTTTAATTAAAAAAGTAGGAGGTTTAGGTAAAAGTAATAGATTTAAGCATAAAATGCGAGACGAAACGAAAATGCTAAAAATATAATTATTAATCATCGGGTATTGAATGGGAATATTGAACTACGTAGGACACGTAGACGGATAAAATCCTATGGACAGTTCCCGCTAAATAACAATTTACGAGAACTCGCGGTAACACTTCGGTAAAACTGTAAAAGGTAGAATTTTACTCAAATAAATATATAAATAAATAATAGGATATGGATTAAAAATATTGACCTGGAATTTACGAGGTATTACATTCAACCCCCGTTAAGAGAACTCTGGTCCCCAGAGTTCAACTGGTGGTTTCAGCAGGCGAGGTGGTTGCGAAGAGATGAGTTACTTTCCTTGAACTGGTCTTCTTGCTCTCAAGTAAATTCTGCTTCACGTTATGAGTTCTAATGAACCTTGACTATAGAGATACGGGTCTGATTTAGTTGTTTGACCTCATGGTCTATGATCTTTACAAGATCCTCGATGAAGTGTAGCTTGTTGACTAGTCAAAATGCATCTAGTAAAATGACAAGGTTTTATGAGATAATCATCTCCTCAGGTTTAAGACGTGAAAGGTGATATGGATTCCACTGAGTTTCCGCATTAGTTCAAGTTTGAATAGCTTGCTAAATGTGTACGAAGGGTTCAATAAAACAATTAAACACGGTACAAATGAATATTGAATAAGTAATAGTCATCACATAAAATGTCTGAATTGTGCATGTATGTATGAATCAGTTGTTTAGGAAAATCCTTAAAGAAAAGGTTGAATATATTTACTTTTAAGAAAACAAGCGAAAACAAAGAATTAATATGTCATACGGATGATCAAAGTAGCACATATCAAGTAAATTACATATCAAGGTAGAAAAATGAATCTATGTCGATAATCAATCAAAAAAAGGAATAAAATAAATTACTAATCTTCCGAGGAAGTAAATGCCAATACAAGGAGGTTATAATGTGTTTGATATTTTAGAAAATCCTAAAAGAAAGGTTAACTGCTTTTAAGAACAAGGAAACAGATAATCAACAATCAATGCAACAAGAGAATCAAATGATTCATGAAAAGGATGGTTATAGCATCACAAGGAGAAATTAATGAAAGTGTATAAAGGAACAACAAAAGATCATGAAAGAAGAATAGTCATAGCATCGCGAGAGGAATGAATGCGAGTATATGAAGAAACAATATAAGATATCGTGAGCATGTAGAATATAAACGTTTCTACGACTTAAGAGAGTATGTAAAAAGAACATATGTACAAATGTAATAATGATCAAAAGAATAAATATTAGGAATGATCCGTATAAACAAATTACGAATCAAGGAAGTAAGAAATTCATTTGTACTAATAATAAGGCAAAATAAATCAATTGACCATAATAAATGTAGGATATAAGTAGATGTCAAGAATATCAAAACATAGTAACGATAAAAAGGAATGAATGTATAGAATTATGAAAGACTATAGAGAGTCATTCGTAAAATTAACCGATGCAAACAAGAGAAGTATTATTAATAGTTGAAAGAGGCATATTTCGAGGAAATAATATGCCAAGATTGCTAAACAAGATAAGCAAATTAATTGTACAAACAATTAGTTATTAAAGAGATTCAACACCAAATGGCCAAAACAAGCACATATTAAGGAAGTGGTTTATCAAGGATGTTAAAATGGGCTATGAGAAAATAATTGTATGAACAATTGATGATTAAAGGGAGTTAATACTAATGGTTAAAACTTGCACATAATAAGGATATGACATATCAAGGGTATTAAAATGGAATATGAGAAGTTAATTGTACAAACAATTAATTATTAGAGAGAATGGATACATCAGTACCACAAAGCAATCAGTACATTAAGAGTTTTTAAGGGAAATGTTTTAAATTAAAAGGTCATCATTAACTATGATGAACGAGATTCTCTCTACGGAGTGGTGGTTGCTGGTTGTTTCGTTCTCAATGATATTCTAGTCGAAAGACGTGACCTTCATTAGCGTGGTTTATCTCAAGGGTCTTTATGCGTGATTCGTTCTTGACATCTCAGATCGTGTTCTGCTCTTAGGCAAAAGAGTATGTGAGCCATACATCGAGCTATAAGTCGTTTGCTAGATGTCGAACTTTTAGCAATTACCTTCTTGGTGGCATAATTTTCCAAAATCACAAGGAGAGAATTGAAGAAGAATAAGACGTTGATGAGTCGTGTTCCAAGAGTAGGTGCTCTAAGGCGCCATGTATGAGGCGACAAGCTAATTGTCATATTCGAATTAACCGGCATGTTTTCATGCGATGGATTACGTGATGTCATATACGTTTCAGAAGTACAAGGTGAATGTTCATCTCAGAGTCGAATAGTAATATAACCAGTGGGATCGACAAACTATGTTGAGTTTCGATATCATCAAAAATAAGAGTTTCGTAAAGTCATGAATTTTTTTTTGAAGACCATTGAATTACTAACATTGTCTTGAAAGGTTTTAGAGATCACCGTATCACTCACAACATCTTGAAAATAAATGAGACAGTGGCGTTACTCACAATATCTTAAGAGAAGGGTTTAGTATTTATATAAACAACACTTATATAAAAATATAGTGTCACACGAGAAAGTAGATATAAGTGATAAAAATAATCAACATTTATATAAATTACTTTTATATAAATAAGTAGCGATACTCTTGAAGATAGGCTTAAGAAATCAAAAAGAAAGTCAACTATTATATAATCATTATCTATATAATACTGGTAGTATTGCTTGAGGGAGTAAATATAAGCAGCCAGGAAGTACGCGCGCACGGATATCGAATAAAACAAGAGGAGAGACTCTAAATTTTGAAAAGTAGTCATAGTCTAGGTTTTAAAAATGACCCAGTTCTCTATGACCAGTGCTCTGATACCAAATCTGTCACACCCCCAAAATCTGACTGCATCGGAACGATAACATTGGGGTGCGACGTCATGGAACAAGAAGTACAAGTCATAGAAAATGACCTCAAAATGAGACATTTTAAAATACGTTAAAAAAATGTTTCACATTCGATACATTAAAACATCATAGTTTGCAAATAGGTCCCCACAGTTTCAAAATGACACAAGTGTTTAGACATGACAAAATTTTTAGATAAAATTTTCACCGAATATAATAACATAAATTCTTTACAAAATACAGTATTTTTCAAAAGAAGTTTTATCGAATGTATAAAAAATAAAGAGTCTCTGAAATACATATCCGTGCAGCTTTCCTCCGAGCAAAATACCTGAAAACCTGAGATAAAACATGCTAAAAAGTCAACAAAATTGTTAAGTGAATTCATAGGTTTTAATCATAAAACAATGATTAAGTAAATCGAGTAATGTTATTATAATCAAACAGTTTAGTGGACCATAAGATTTAGTATTGTAGACAAGAGAAACAAATTCACCAAGTCTAAATGAAAACATATATTATTGCGCTAAGCTCATGACACCGAAACCTTAACGTGCTTCAATCAATGGATTGGATATGCCCCAAAACAGATATAGATGCTGCCAAACATCCTACGAATTACTTCAAATGTTAAATGCGCCTATGGTCAACATGAAACCATAATTCATGAGGGGGATTGTCAGTCCCGATAGACCTATCCACAACACTTGCGTTTACTACAATAGCAATCAACGGTTCATGATTGAAAAGGGGACTTAAGTGGCAATAGCGGCACTTAGGCAATAATACTCAGGCAATATTATCTGGTATAGCATACAGTTTAAAAAGCACTTGTGTCCAAAATGTAAAGCAAGCATGTATGCTCAACCCGTAGAGGTTGTAAAAACAAGTAAATAGAAAAGGGGCTATGAACTTACCTTTTGCGAAACGGCAAAATAAACAATGTAGTAGCTGAAGTAAATCAAACCCCCTAAGTGCGACCTAAAATAAATGGCACAACTTAGAAAAATAAGCAACTAGTACTCACACGAAAGAGAATGAAATAAAAGAAGAATTTTATAAAATGTTTTTCTTTAATCGGATCAAGTATGACATTGCGTCCTAGATGTATAAGTCAAACATACTCATAACACAAGTCTAAATATGAATTTATATGAATTTTAGGATATACTTAAGTTTACTTCATAATCAAAACTTCCAAAGTGTCAATATAAGTTTTACGTCTAACAAAAGTCTTTATTTACCCAAAATTCTAAAATTTACCCAACTTAACATCCGCATAAGACAAGATCCATAATAGATATAAGCACGAGGTTTTTACGTACATGAAGCCCTATGAATCTATTTTTTAGAAATGTGGGCCCCCACCACCCAGAAATTCCAGAACCTAGGTGAAATTACTATTTTACCCTTCAATACATGTGCAGATTTACTTCTGAAATTAAATACTTCACCGAAACGGACATAAAATGAAATCTAAAAATGATATTGACGTAAGGTTAGCGGGAGATGATAGCCCTAGATACCTCTACAGGTAGCATATTTTTATTTTAAAAAGTTAGTTCAAAATTCTGAAGTTATACTCTTATTTCAAACAGTACCTCTGATTTGACTAGTTTTAGAAAATCGGCGATAATTCACCTATCCGAAATGGTTAACACTCCATCCAAATGGATATGTGTTCTTAAGACATATACCTAGGTCACCATTGATTTATCCAGAACTTCCCAAGTCAAAATTCTTTCTATACACACTAATCTATTTAACTTTTGAAAACAGTCCCAAAGCAAGTGTGACATACTTTTGTAGCTTACCAAAACAGACGCATTTTGAAATATACGGATGCTATTAAAGTGAGACCAGTTAGAGGTGGTACCTATAAGTGTCCTCTACAGGTGACATGATTTCTTTTCAAAGAGTTTGCACAAAAACATGGAGTTAAGCTCCATTTCTAAACACTAGGTCTAATTCAACTAGTTTTCGTAAATCGGCTATAACTCCCTCATCTGGAGGAGATAAAAATCCATCCAACTCTCCACATGTACCTTAAACATTTATCCACAACCCATTCACTTCCCTAGGTGTCCTTAAGCCAAAAATAATTTGTAAACCGCTCTATAACCTGCTTGTTTCAAACAGTTCCTAAAATCTCAACAAAACTAATCCAAACATCATTCCAATTCCACAAGTCTCTATACAATGCCATACCTAATTATTTAACATAATTATAAACCCAAAAATTAAATAATTTCCAGAATCAAAGATTAAAATGCATGGGCAAATCCAACAAAAAAAAATCAAGAATCAAAGATGAAAACTTACAAGATTGTGATTAATGCATTGAATCAAAACACAAACACACTCTTTGGCCTTGGCTGATTTTCGGATCAATAAGCAACCCAAATCAAATCAAATATTGTTTCTAACCCTTCCAAATATTGTTAATTACTCCCTCCGTCCCAAAATTATTGTCCACTTTAGACTTTCTAAGTCTTTCTTTGTCAACTTTGACCTTAAATATTTTTGTTTGTGTTATTTAATATTTGATGTATAATATATGAATAAATTGAGTTTTAAATGTATTTTTTATTGGTATAATTTTCATCAAATATTATGTAACATAAATAAAAATATTTAAGGTCAAAGTTGACAAAGAAAGACTGAGAAAGTCAAAACTGGACAATAATTTTGGGACGAAGGTAGTACTTGCTTAGACCAAACCCCAATCAAGTCTTGCAAAAACCCCAATTTAATTATAAAACCTTAACTCTTGAATCTTGAATAAACCTTGAAATTGGATGAATTAAACCTTGAAACCACCTTAGAATGCCTTGATAATAAACCTTAAATGCTTGAATTAGATCAAAAATAAAAAAAGGTGAAGCCCTCTTGAAGGATTTTTTGAGCCGAGACTAAGAACAAGAAAAAGGAGGGACATTTTTTTTATGTCGATACAATCTATTTGTGTTTCCTTTTTTTGACCGACCCCCCTTTTTTTATTACACACACACACACAAATATATATATATATATATATAGCGTTAGGATCAAATAAGAAGTTTTCTTAAAATAAGAAGGATAAGAAGTAACTATAACCGCATATCCGAGATGCACCGACTTAAATTAGATGCATCTCTATAATCTTAGATGCATTATAACGCATCATAATGTGTTTTCTAGCTTTTAATTAGATGCATATACGTATATTAGATGCATTTTATTTTTTTGTTCATCTGCATGTGCTGAAAATCATCAAAATCAATTTGCACCATCTACACATCAAGTTAACGTTCAAAACTCAAAATGGTGCATCTAAATGAATAGAAATACATCTAATGCAAGTCGTTGCATCTCAAATATGTGATTTTAGTCACTTCTCACCATTTCTTATTTTAATTTACTTCTCACTGGATCCCTACTCTATATATATATAGTGGCATTTTCTTTGCGGAACCACTTTTTTGTATAGAACCTACAGAACCACCTTTTTTACTCTTAATAATGCATGATGTACATCATATTAATGCAAGATTTCAATATTGTAAATATCTACTACTTATTTTGAAAAAAGAAAATAAATCAAGGGTAATTTAGGTATTTGGATTCATCCCTAAAAAATTTCTAAATACAAAAAAACTGCATTTTTTTCTATATATTGATCGATCAAAAAAGCTTTCTCTCTCTCACTTGACCTAAAAAACTATCGCATATCCAAAAACATAGATCTACACATCTCTCTCCATCACTTGACCCTAATAACCTCCAATAGATCTCCATCAACGAAAACCATAATGTGAAAAATCAACCGTGTTGCAATGAACATATAACTGCTCTAATATTTTCGATGAGGATGATCATCATATTACTATGGTAAGAATTTTGATTAATTACTGGTTACCTTCAAATGCATTGAATCTTTGTCCTCTCAAAATTAATATATGTCGATGTCTTTGTAAATTTATGGATATGCGAGCTATTGAATACGTGGGATCCGATTGTTATGAATTGTTAATAATTTATATTGTTAATCGTAAAACACTATCTAAATTATCCGATTGTTATGAATATGTGTTTCCGTTATGAATTGTTAATAATTTATATTGTTAATCGTAAAACACTATCTAAAAAACGAACAATGGATCTATATCTAAATTAATATGTGGGGTCCGATTGTTATGAAATGTTAATAATTTATATTGCTTAACCTGATGTATATGTTTAGATGAACTGATTAATTTATCTTTGTGTCAGTGATGATTAATTGAAAATTTCATCTTTGACTTATCATTTGAATATGCTGAAAACTAATTAACACGTCTTCAGTTACCAGTTGAAATCCGAGCTTTACTAACTTAATAAACAAAAATCCACAACTGAATAGCTAAATTCTAAGATCACACTATACACTACTTATTTTTTTTTTGGTTTTTATAGATTTTAGGACAAAAATGGAAACTACTATGATCAATACTATGCTTAACTAAAAACAGATAATTAAAGATGCAAAATAAGATTAAGCTAAACTCAAATAAGCAACTAAGAATCAAATAAGCACAAATGATAAACTAATAAGCAGATAAGCAAAATTTAAGTTAGGAATCTAAGAACATAAAGTAAAAAGAGAATTACTTGACCCCTTAGCCTTAAACAAAGGCATAATGCTCATAAACTTATCTACAGCTCTTGCTTATCATAGAGTAAGCCATAATAGTCCATGAGAGCTTCTGTCCAAAGCAGCACTCCTTCCATGCTTATTTATCCAAAAGCCAAGGTAAATAGGAGTAACTGATTTTACGATTTAAATATTTATTAAGACTGAAGTAAACAAGCTTCAATCACTACTTATAGACCTAGTGAGAAGCCCTGAAAACGATCTTATGAGGCTTGTGAATAGTAGCTAAAGGTTGAATCAGGGAAAATGAGAGCTTATGAGTAAAATTAAAAGAAGCTTATGACAAAATAGAACTGAATTTTCATTATTTAAACGTGATTACATACTGTAAAAAGGGAATTAACAAAAGCTGAGAGTAAAATTAACATATCAAAAAAGGGAAATTTTAAGCTACACTAAAAAGCTACTCACTACTCTTCTGGGTGGTGTGTGGAGGTGAGGTCCTTTTATAGTTGCTGAGAGAAGATTCTAGGCCCTTGCTTGCATCACTAATCTCTGCCATTCATTTTCCTAATCATTGGATCATGATTTAGAGCCCTTGGATCATGATCTTTTTCCCACGGATTGCCAAGCTGTCATTCCTTAATGGACAACATTGCTTGTTTTTGTGAGTGAAAATAGAGTAAAACCCCACCCTCTCTTGTCTTTCCTTCATAGCCACGTGGCCTTCTAGCTTGAGTGATCCAATGAGAGCTCTTGATTTGACTTATCTCACCCTGCCAGCTTGATGTAGACCACTTGGATTGTCGTTTGTACCCTTCAATTTTGAGAAGCCCTTTGTTTTGACTGCTAGGTGAAACGAAAGAGATGATGAATAGTAACCAAGGTTTTGGCCAATATTAACGAAAAAGTGTTAATTCTTTAAAGTTTGGCTTATTCACTTTGGTCCCTCTGGTTATTTAGCACAATTAGTGTAAAATGAGTTATAGGGAATGACAGAAATGGTCCTTGGTGGTTATATGAAAAAGGGAATGGGCTAGGGTAAATGGCTTTAGGGTTTGGCTTTTGGAGCCAGTAAGGTTTTGAAGGTCTAAGGCCCATTTAAGGGTTATGGACAATTTAGATAACTTTGGAAAGTGAGGACTTAAACAGGAATCGTGGGTTTTGCGTGTTTATGGTTGACTTTTGTTGACTGAGAAGTAACCAAGATTACCACTACATGACTTTTGACTTTTCTTGCTTTTGGCTTTGCATCTCTGGCTTCTTTTGTGCTCTTCCGTTCCTCGTGTCCGTGTTTTCCTGTTTTTGATGGTTTTCTTGTGATTTTTGATATATCCGTACCTGCACACACAAAACACAAAAAACAAAGTAATAATTTTTGCCATTTTTAGTCTGTTTTGGGTCATTTATGGTCATTTTTGGTGTTAACGGATATGTGTATTTTACACTTATCAAAATTCCTCAAACTAAACGATTGCGTGTCCTCACGCAATATTACATGCCTTATAACCAAATACCTCGAAACTTCCCCAAACTAAACCTTTGAAAAGTAGCAAAGATTTTTGTTGAGAGAGCTAAGAGATCACAAGTTATAAAACACCCGATTTCCCATTTTCAAAGATTTTTTATTTTTTTATGATTTTTCTTAATAATTAACTACCTAACTACAACTTATTCTTGTGTTGACATAATGTATTGTTTTCATTACCTTGTGGTAACTTTAAGGATTATAGAACAAAAAGCACAATTAAGTGTCTAAAAGAATCTTCATCATTCCGATTTTTCACCTTTCCCATGCTAAGCTTAAAAAAAAATCACCTTAATTACGAGCTAAATGCTAAACTACTTATAATTACAGACTTGTGAATTTCTCTTCCTGACATAAATCATATATAAAGTGTGTGTGCTCAATTTAATTTAAACCATTAAATCACATATTTAAATAGTTAAAATCGACCAAGTCTTATACACTTTGGGCTAATAAGTTAATCAAATTATAAGATCACAACTCCAAAGCAAACAAAAACCTCCTTACTAAGACATTCGATTGGTTTCACTTGTCCCATGAATGACGTTCTTCTCTACATCCCACCGTCATCGGGTAAAATGCTAAGGCCTTTGACACCATACCGGAAGAATAATAATCGAGACCATGAACTTCCGATGAAAAAGCCTTGTAGACATTTGCCAAACTTTAGATCAAAAAAATACCTTGGTTTTAGAACAGAAAACTTTTACTATAATTTTCTAACTTGCAACAGTATTATTACTATTTACATAATAGGCTAGGAACTGGTATCAACTTTCTTCACCGACACAACGGCCACGCCTCTGACAAGAGCTCGGTACTTATAATGATACCAACCCTAAATCAACACCTCCAGATCTTTTTTCTATGTCCACTCGGGAGCGAACGCAAAATACCCATGAGTCTTTATTGCGAAGGAGTTTGTATATTAATATTAACATTTAAGGATTTTATAAACTTGCATCCTCCAACTACATCATTTTTTATGAAAATTACTAATAAACACATTATTTTTGCGAATAGAAAAATTTCTTTTTAGAAAACCAAAGTATAAACTTGAACTAAAATTCTTATTTACCAACGATGTTGACTTCATCATCGATAAAGCTTTTTCTCTAAATATGTTGATTAGACTTTTAAGAGTAAAACTCTAATTTGTAAAAATTAAAGAGAACACGTATAATTAATCATTTTAAGAAACTTCGGGGAAAGAAAAACCACAAGTTATTCTATAAGCCTTTAATTTTCATAAATCTTTGTTTAGCATCCTAATTCGTAAATCAACACTATCATCTCGTATTCTTTGCAATTAAAATCACTAATAAAGCAATTCGCAAATACTTAGCCTATATAAAATCCAGACTCGCATATTTAAAATTCTACTGAGAATAGCACAAGTCTTCAATTTACTAACGATTTTCAAGTCTAGCATGTTTAATTCTACATGAGACTAGCACACAACTAATCATCTCATTAATTGTTAAGGGAGAAAGCTAGAACTCTACACGTTCGATCAGGTAAAAAATTACTTCTTATTCTTACCAACGGAAAACCAACATTCATGTCCTAACATTTTTTTTTACTTTTTGCTATTTTTGTGGGAAAACGGGTACATAAGAACAAAACAATAAGTAGGTAACATCAAATCGATAGATTCCCTCCCCAAACTAAAACGAAACATTGTCCTCAATGTTTAAAGTCGGGTTCTATGAAAATCTAAGCCGTTTATGAATTATGCAAAGATAAACGTGAATCGATAAGATGAAAGGATATCGGATCTCCCCAAACTAATTTCACATAAAGGATAGGAAGCTCGAGTGAAACGAGACACAACACCGAACACGAGAGGCTTTAGAAATTGTTGGTTTAATCCTGCAAAAATGCACAAGTACAAACAACAAACACGAAGAATCGGAAAAGACTAGCCTCAACACATCACAACACATTATTATTAGAACAATAGAAAATGGATAAGCATGGGGTGAACTCCCACGAAGCGGCTTGTTTTTGTTCACCGAGTCACAAGCTCGACTCGATCCCTGAATTAATTCGTCCTTAGGGAGAGCAAATGGAAGAGAAAATCTCAATCGGGCTTTCATTAATGTTTGGACAAACATTAAAGCACATGAAAGTTCCATCCCGATGAGAGGCCACCGGCTCTAAGGGAAGATGCCGGGGTCAAAAATGAAATCTTCACTCCGAAAGGAGAGAAACAAAGGTGATTCTTCGGGGTAGGTGAAGTATGGAAGAAAAGTCCAAATGATAAATGCGAAGGAATTGACATCTTCAACATTTAGAGGTATCGTCTTCTTGCTTTGGTGTAAATCTTCATTAAGCACAACATTCTTCAAACATTCATCTGGTGGTTCTGACGGTTCTTTGAAAAGTAAAAGAGTCCCGGAGGAAATGTTCTCTTTTAGATTCTTCTCCAATGTAACAAGATTTTTATCATGAATGGCATGATAAACTAGTATACCTGGTTTGAATACTTTGTCCTCATTTTCGAGAGAATTCAAGGTACCACTAGCCGACAACTCCGCAGTGAAAGGCGAGTCGGAATCTAACAA